>CM051692.1:990064-1277564 GCA_028022725.1 Lycodopsis pacificus
CGCTCCTTCTGTTCCCTTTCTAAATGCTCATATTGAGTTTTTCTCTCCTGACAGATGATAGACAAGAGACCGCATTGAACCTGTCTACCAACGGCATTAGCAGCATCAACATGTCAATAGAAATAAATGGAGTTGTCTACACAGGTAAATAGAGGGGCCGTTTGCTGATGTAATTGCAGGCAGGAAATTCAATAAGTTATAGCAGCGCCCTGGTGCTTAGTCCTCTGCGCAATTTGATGTCTTTGCTATAAAATCCATCGTAATGAAGTGGCAGTCCAATAGAGTTAAAAAAGTTAAATATCTCAAAATTGGGCCTGTGGATTTGAGATCGATGGGGCTTATTGTCTTATGTGCCTGCCGAGAGCGCGCGCGTGTGTGTGTGTGTGTGTGTGTGTGTGTGTGTGTGTGTGTGTGTGTGTGTGTGTGTGTGTGTGTGTGTGTGTGTGTGTGTGTGTGTGTGTGAGCGTAGGCAGCTTGTTTCTTGAGGTAATTACTGCCTCTCGCTCTAACATCGGCCATTCATGTCAGGGTGTACGCCTGGTGGCCGTCACATCACATCCGAGCCGGTGTTCAGCAGAGTGTTGACTTGTCTGCAGTTGTCTTTATCCTCTAAACACTCCATCGAACAATGGTCTTCAATATGAAAGTGCAGAAGTCATTTACTGGCTTCAATTTCACATCTACCCATTTCAATGGTTTTAGTTTGTTCGTTTTGATCTCCTGTTAAACGTATACAAAGCCAACGTCGTCACGTCAAGCCGGCTTTACTTATGAAGCCATGATCACAGATTTGTCTCTCAACCTGCACGACGTTGGACACAAAGAGAGACACCTCAGGAGGGTGATGTCTCCAACCTGAACAGGCAGACGTGTGATGGATGTCGTGTACAAGCGACTCTCCCAACTCGTCAAATACCAACGCTTAGTCAGCGCCAACGCACCGAGGCGTCCTTTAGCATCCTTTAGCATCTGCATTAGACACTTTCAACCCACTCCAATGCAATGCAAACCCGTCCACGGCATTATATGACGCTCACAGCATAAACAGTCAGGAACTTTGTTTAGAAAGGGGAGAATAGACTTTCACCCAGGAGACAGCTGTCCATGTCCCCGCGTGAAACCAAGTCAATGTTGACTTATCTTACAGTAGTTATATCACGTTGCGTAGCACAAGTATCTATGCAAAGTTTCTATGCAACAAACGTGCTTATTTTAACCTGAACCACAATCTTTTTCCTAAAGTTCAGTTGTTTTGTTGCGGTTTATCTTAAATGCATGTAAGGAGGGACAGGCCGTCCCCAACTAATACAAAGTGATGCCAGAGGGGCACGTAGAGCTTTGAGTGAGAATAAGCTGAATATGCAAAGTAGACAGGAGTAGAACTAGACAGAATGATGATATTATGTAAATGATGTACAAAACATATATATAATAAATCCATATTGTAATAATGATTCCCTCAATGTTAAACTTAAATCTGGAGCAGGCGGTTCATTTCCATAATAACTAGCGTCCTGTGAAGCCCTTTGAAATCTCTCTGTGAAGTGTTTCAGAGACAGAAAATAATATCAGCGTTCTAATAGTTTAGCCTTCTGCTAACCGTGGCGCAGCTGTGAGCAGAAGGCTAAACTATCTTCTCTCCATCTCTGAAGCACTTCACTGATACTGTTTTTGGGGGTTTTGCTTTGTCAGTGTCGGCAGTTTTCAGCTATGCTGGAATAGTAACTTTCCCTTCAAGTCCGCCGATGAATATGGCTTTCAGCGTTTGATGGGACGTGCACATGCTCCTGCATTGGTAGAACAGACAAAAGGAACGCCCCCTTATCTGAAATGATGTGTGATTGGCCAAAGTCCCCTTCACAGGTTCGACTTTCTGAAGCCTGAAAGCAGACGTGCAGAAGTCTAGTTTTCTGTCAAACCACTTGAGTATATTGAATATGTGGAAAGGTTGTTATGGAATGTTTGCTCAACGATGCCCAAAACTAAAGTGCCTACCCAGCTTTAGTCACACACTGTGCTGACCTGCTACGCATACTTGTAGGGGAAAGGCCTGTTCTGTTCATTAGTATTGATGTGCCGACATTTAAGACACCGTACGTGTTGTAAATTACACCTTGGATCCATGAAGGGGGCATTTAGCATACTTCGAACTGGTTCTGGTCCCAGTCACGTCCTTGCCCTTCCTCAGAGAAAATCCAGTAATTCTGTTGTCTGGATAAAAACAAATCTGCAGTATTTCCTTCCACACCTCCAAAGTACAAGTCCACATCCTGTTGACTCCGAAGAGTTCGGTTTCATTCATCCTGTAGACCACTTACAGTCTCTGGAGGTCTGCCAGAACTCATGGAACCAGGAGTTAAGACCTGTGAGGGAGTGGGACCATCAGGAGTTAAGACCTGTGAGGGAGTGAGACCATCAGGAGTTAAGACCTGTGAAGGAGTGGGACCATCAGGAGTTAAGACCTGTGAGGAAGTGGGACCATCAGGAGTTAAGACCATCAGGAGTTAAGACCTGTGAGGGAGTGGGACCATCAGGAGTTAAGACCTGTGAGGGAGTGAGACCATCAGGAGTTAAGACCTGTGAGGGAGTGATACCATCAAGAGTTAAGACCTGTGAGGGAGTGATACCATCAGGAGTTAAGACATGTGAGGGAGTGAGACCATCAGGAGTTAAGACCTGTGAGGGAGTGGGACCATCAGGAGTTAAGACCTGTGAGGGAGTGATACCATCAGGAGTTAAGACATGTGAGGGAGTGGGACCATCAGGAGTTAAGACATGTGAGGGAGTGGGACCATCAGGAGTTAAGACCTGTGAGGGAGTGAG
Organism: Lycodopsis pacificus; assembly: GCA_028022725.1. Classification (NCBI taxonomy): domain Eukaryota; kingdom Metazoa; phylum Chordata; class Actinopteri; order Perciformes; family Zoarcidae; genus Lycodopsis; species Lycodopsis pacificus. Next base: position 992,888 of record CM051692.1, read on the forward strand.
ACCATCAGGAGTTAAGACCTGTGAGGGAGTGAGACCATCAGGAGTTAAGACCTGTGAGGGAGTGATACCATCAGGAGTTAAGACCTGTGAGGGAGTGAGACCATCAGGAGTTAAGGCTTGTGAGGGAGTGAGACCATCAGGAGTTAAGACTTGTGAGGGAGTGAGACCATCAGGAGTTAAGACCTGTGAGGGAGTGAGACCATCAGGAGTTAAGACATGTGAGGGAGTGGGACCATCAGGAGTTAAGACCTGTGAGGGAGTGGGACCATCAGGAGTTAAGACATGTGAGGGAGTGGGACCATCAGGAGTTAAGACCTGTGAGGGAGTGGGACCATCAGGAGTTAAGACCTGTGAGGGAGTGAGACCATCAGGAGTTAAGACCTGTGAGGGAGTGAGACCATCAGGAGTTAAGACCTGTGAGGGAGTGATACCATCAGGAGTTAAGACCTGTGAGGGAGTGAGACCATCAGGAGTTAAGACCTGTGAGGGAGTGGGACCATCAGGAGTTAAGACCTGTGAGGGAGTGGGACCATCAGGAGTTAAGACCTGTGAGGGAGTGAGACCATCATCAGTGGTTACGTCAGGGATGATCGCCGTCGGGGGGTCGGGGGTTTCTAGATGTGAAAGTGTTGTGAGAAAATGTGTTGAACTGGTCTTGAGGTATTGATTATTTTGAAAAGACTGCACTTCATTACCATGAAACTGTAATATATCAGAAGCAGCTTCTGTAAGTAGGTTTTCTAACTAAACTGTATCATTGACAATCGTGAGCAGTGCTGTGATGCCGTTTGTACGGTGGCCAACAAGGGCCAAAACGCGCTCCAGCGGCCCCATAACATTTCCAATCAGAGAAACATGCTGCAGGTTCAGAAACAAAATCAAATCCAAAACAACGATGACGGGGACGTGCTGCAGAAAACAGATACGATGCAAAGTCAAAAACACATGAACCTCGAAATGCTGTGTGGTTTTCACTTTGCAATCTTTCTGTAGCTGCAGCGTCTTTTGCGGCACGTTTTTGCTGTTTTGTTTTGTTGATTTTCTGACGTTTTTCTGTTTTGGCATCGTCTCTGAAGCCGCAGCGAGTTTCTCCTGGTGAAAATGTTTACGGCCGTGATTGTCGTCCACCGTACCGGCCCTTTAAGAACTGGACCATGTGGAGTTGGAGGCTGACTTAACACTTGATGTTTGCTCCTCAGGCGTGCTGTTCGCTCGGCAGTCGGCCATAGCAGTGATGACGGGACACCGCGGGCGACACGGCAACTGTCAGACTCAGGGAAAGAGCAGTCCGACACAGTTCCAGCCCTCCTGCTCCTCCTCCTCTTCCACGTCCTCCTCTTCCTCACTCCACGGACACAGAAACTCCTCCCCCTGAGTTTCCTGTTCCCCCCACACCTACCTCCTCACCCCACCAGGGAGGAGATCCATTCTCTTCTCAAAGACACCAAGCAGACGGAGACATAATCATCAGAGAAAGCCACCTTCAGGTTGCTCTTGAAGGTGGCTTTCTCTCCACCCACTGCATCAGATTCCTTGTAGGTCAGCAATTTACAGGCCCCCTTTGTGCCCCTTTGTGCCCCCTCTCTTCCTGCTCAGTGTGTTTCCAGGACATTTAACCCCTTGTGTGTCGTTCCGTGTGGAGCACTTCAAAAGCACATCAGCTCAAGGTGCGATCCGGATGAAAGCCAAGCGAAGACTCCCTCTTGTGCACCATTTCAATCAGAAGACGAGGCGGCCGAGCAGCAAACCTTCGGCAAGAAATGACGGCTGTTTGTCGTCTTTAGGGCGGACCTTAGAAACTCACCGCTTACAGCTGATACCAAAGAAGGAAAGCGATCTATCCTGGCTCAACACATCCAGCATTGAAAGTGAGCTTCAGCACCAATGATCAAACCTGAAGATTATAGCTAGAGTACCAAGCACATCCCAACAGGAGATCAGCATGAGCTCTGTGGATACACCACGGTCTCATATAGCTGGCTACAAAGAGTGACGTATGTGCACATGTATGTGAGAGCGAAGAGTCTTAAGAGTGCATTTCTTTCCTGACACAGTCGGCTCAGTCCACAGACAATCAGCAACTCGTTAGCTCGCTAGCTAGCCAGCAGGCCAAAGGAACCAAGCAGATACATATCTCTGTCCACTGGTGAACAACAGTGTGTCCCAATCCCACAATATAAAGCTAATGCCAAATATCATGATCACATTGAGCTGTTAAGGGCCCCCGGGGGCCACAATGGGCGTTACACTGCTGTGTGTCAGATAGATTGTACTGATTTAATTCAGCTCATTTGTTTAAGGATATGCACCAAGTGAGCATTATATGAACTCAAATATGTATTGAAACAACTCCGTCTCACTCCGAACTCATCCCATGACGACGCTCGTCAGGTCAAACTAACGCAGGACTTTCACCCAGGAGGCCGTGCATCAATGTTGTTTATTTTACCTTAGTTTTCTTATGTAACTTATACACTTAGTCAACGCCTCATATGTAAGTTATGTAATAATCATATTTATGTAACCCAAACCACGATTTATCTCCTAAACCGAACCAAATTAACCTAAAAACTAAGTAAACCTACAGTGGATGTTTATTTTGAAAAGACACAGCATGTGTGTAAGGAGCAGAAACGGTGTCTAGATGGGAACCTCCAGCGTCGTAGTTTGAAGTGTAGGGCCACGAACCAAGCGTCAGTGTTTGACCAGTTGGGAGTGAGAACGTGTTGGTGCACAGCACTAAATATATAATGATAATATCAGTAATACTCAAATGACTCCAAACTAGTTGGCCGATAGATAACCTGGGCCCCTGATACACACATGTACGGTGAATTAATCTGAGCTCAGAACACCGTTGGACGTTTCAATATAGAAACTTACTCCTTGGATGATTTACTATCAGAAGATCTCGTCTCAGACAGCAGTTCAGGCACCCATTCACTCATAAACGTAACATTCAGATGATGTCACGCACTTAAATAATGTTTTGAAGGCTCTGGTTAAGGAAATATTTTCATCGTGGGATTTCTTCAAAGCGATGTATTAATTGAGGAAAATGCTCTTTGGGCCACAGTACTGAGGGTGACCACCGGGACACATTGGCAGCAAGGCTTCTTGCCTCAACGTATCTGTAACATTCTGAATTGCATTCTGGGACATAAACACCACATTCAAAACAAACCTGTAAGACAGTTAGGATGAGTTTATATTATTTTGTCCCTTTTATTACCTTTTTGTACGTTAAGGAGATATTCTGTCAACAACTACAACAGTGGACCAGATCACCATCAGGTGTGTTCGGTTCTGTTGAGACAGCGATGGCGTGCAAAGAGCCGTTCACACATTCTGTATGAGGACCTCCAATATGGCCACTAAAAGGGCTGCGTGGCCGTTCACATGTAGCGGGGGGGGTTCCCCACTGAGCAACCAAACCCGGACCCCTGCACCGTAAACCCCTCACAGGAGCTCAACTGTTCGGTTTGTCCGTGACTGTTCGGCTGACCTTTTGAACCCGATGTTGTGACAGACGGGGTGAATAAGGTGCATGTGGCCGATCGTAAAGATGTGATTGGTCGTTCCAAGTCACATGAAATGTGACACGCTCTGTAGCGGTCCAACACTTGTTGAACAATTAGTTTTCTCCTTTGGGCGAACGCTTGTGAACGCTTGTGAACGCTTGTGAACGCTTGTGAACCGCTTGTGAACCGCTTGTGAATGCTTGTGAACCGCTTGTGAACGCTTGTGAACCGCTTGTGAACGCTTGTGACCGCTTGTGAACGCTTGTGACCGCTTGTGACCGCTTGTGAACGCCTCCTCACCTCAGCGGTGACGTTGTCGTTTTAAAGCGCCTTATGCACAACGCGCCATGTGAACGGCCCTTCACTGCTACATGAGTCCAGTCCTTCTTGTACCTTTTCTTTCGCTGTGATCACAAAATAGGTGTCACTTGATTTTGACTCGCCCAATCACACAGACACGTCGTCTTTAACACAGAATACTCAAAATGTTTTTCTCATGATGACAAGGAAAGTATTTCAGAGTCCCAGAGTGCACAGAGAAGCCGGCAGCTCTGATGTGATGGCGCTTTCCTCATCCATTACAGTAAATATTGCGATCGACATCATTGCTCCACTGGCGCGGTCGGAAATGCTCACAAAAAAAAAGTCGGGCTGCAGCACACGAGGTTGCGTCGTTTCTTTGAAGAAATCTCCTGCAACGCACATTGAGTAACAGCCAGGACCATCACCATGGAGACGAGCACCGGGGCTTCGTTAACGCGAGGAGACGCAGAACAAACACAAAGCTGAGGTCAGAGACAGGAAAGAGCACTTCAGCCAAGGAGGCAGCAAGTCAGCAGAAATACAGGAAGTCTGTAGGACTCATCAGTGACTCAGTACTTTATTTGTTTATTTTCTAGTAATGCACTTGTGTCTAACATCAGAGAGCTTCTCCCGCTTTCACTTTCTTTCCTCTTTCTTTCTCAGCTTTCGTAAATATATAAAATATTTTCTTTATCGTGAGGGGAAATGGGAGCCGGTCTGAAGATATCTGGGTTTCTATCGAGTCTGTTAAAGCATTTAATTGCAGATTTTATTTATTGTGTTTTTTCTATCCTGCCAACGTCGCATCTCGGCTCCACCGCATTGTTTGCGAATCCTTTTTAAGAGTCTTCTTGAATGCAGATACCTCACCAACCTACCTGTACATAGTCATAGTATAGTATGAATACAAGATATACCTCATGAGTTTATTTTACTTTCTATTGTACAGCCACCTGAAAACCACTGTTTTACTTCAACAGATCACTGGATTTGTTTGTCTTCTTCTTTCACATTTTGTTTTTCATATTTTGTATGATTATACCAAAGAAGGGAATACTTTATAGACACGCATCTACCTCATTTGTTATTGACTGTGCCAACAAGCATGTCCACAATCTTGATTGCCAGTGTTTTCATGGTGTTTCATATCCATGTATTCGTGTGAACACAAAATGCTTTGAAGTCTAACGGAGCAAAGAAGAAAATGGAATAGATTAGAGTAAAGAATTCAGCAATGTGTTCAAAGTGCTCTTTACGTTGGGTGTTGTGCCGGCGCAACAAAACAGCCTTTTTGTGGGACACGGTAGGGACGAACCAAACGAGTCCAATCTACACGGAGACATCAATGTGCAGCACGGAGGAAGACGGCACCTGTTAGCGATGATGGCACAGGTCTGATATCTGTGAGGCCTGAGGGTGGCGCTGTCGGGCGGCCTGACGTCACAATCCTGATATCAATAAGCACATGTGCTTATGGAGCATTTTTCTCTGCAGATTTCGCCTCCAAATTTCCTCTTTCCCGCTAAAGACTGAGATGCAGTTGAAAAGCGAGTGAGTGGAGTAAGATTATACTGTTCTTATATTCAAGGTTAAAGGCTAATAATAACTTACAGCCCAACACATCGTGTAAAGTAACGAGAAATGTCAAATGTTTGACGTGATTTAGAAACAATAGTCGTGTTTCCATTCATTTGTCAAGCGCATTTTAAGTGAACTTTTAAAAATGTCTCAAAAAAAGTTTTCATCTTTTGGAGCGAATTAACTCGTCTCCAGTGTGGTTTGGTAGAGTAGTAGAAGAAGAAGAAGCCAAACCAGTTGGCTCGGACAATTTACAAGAGACACAATAGAGACATGTCTTCAGGAACGTTGAGTTGTTCTTTGCTGTTAGCTCGTTCTGGCTATGTTTCATGTTCCATATTCCATGTTCCATGTTTCATGTTTCATGTTTCATGTTCCATGTTTCATGTTCCATGTTTCATGTTCCGAAGACGAGCATTCGCACGTTAAGACTCTGACAGCAGAAAAAGCAGATCGCAAATGTCAACTATGTCACAAATATTATTCGGCAAAGCCCTTTTCCATTTCCCATTGATCGCATCAACTCTTTGTCGACAAAAGACAAAATAAACTCCTGAAGCGTTACAACTTTTTTCCGTAGTTTCCATTGAGCTTTTTTAACGCGATAGCTAAAATGCCGATGACGGTTTGTGAGTGCAAACACGGCAGCGCTCTCTTGTTGTTTTGTGACACTATGAAATGTGCAGCTCACCACATGTGTCGGTCACCACTCTATGAGGACTCCTAATACTGATGTGTTTATTGATAGTAAAGACTAATCTCTCAAACAGTGATGTCACCATCTACCTCAAAGATTCAGTGTCGCCGAGTTCTACAGTCAGGAATGAACTTCCACTCGCACAAACGAAAGCGACTTCATCCACCGTGATGTTCGTGACGCGTGAGCTCTGCAGGTGCAGTCTACCCGTCTGACTTCACACGGATTGTTCAAATGTTCTCGATCTAAACATGCCACGTGACGGTGCGACGCCCCCCAGGGCTGATTGACTAACTATGGAGCTGATGATATGATGATATATTGTGTGAGGTGGTGACGTTGAAATTCTACAAACACAATCGTGCAGCAGAGGACAATCCTCAGCCAACGGGACGAGCCGCTGAGCTGTCGAAGGCGCTTTATGATTCTCATGTTTACTTGAAATGTGTTCTTTAGCAATCAGGTAGCGGGTAGAGACGGTCCGAGGACGGAACCGCTTACTCGCACACAGACACTGGAAACAATGAGATCAGCTCACTGCTGATGGACCAGAGTACTGGTTTCTCAGAAGCAGCTGCACTAGACAGATGTTTTTCCACCATTTGCAGAGTTGCCCAGTGGGAGAAGTATTGTTTTATGCATCCGGTTCATCTACGTAGACAATGTTACTGAGACTCAGTCGAGGCTCGTATGGACATAAAACTCTCCAGGTTACGATAAGAGATAGAATTGAGTTACATCTTTCTTCATGACTTTGCGTCCCCGTCCTCTTTAGTACCCCTAACTACTGCACTGTGGGAAAGGACTTGATGAGATTATTAAAAACACAGATATGAATACGAGCTGCTTCTCCCACTTCACAACTCTGTCACATGGCTGATGTCTCGATTCTTTAGGATTGTCTTGGATCTGTTCACCTTCTTACCATTTCGTAGTGATGAATCACACACGGTCCTGGATCAGGACTGGATCAGGAACCTGGATCAGGACTGGATCAGGAACCTGGACACTCAGAGGCTCCGAATATTGAAAATACAAACTCATCTCTTCTGGGAGATGAGAGAGAAGGTGGACATGATTTAAAGGGGTTGCACCCATTTTCAATGTTATCAGCCGATTGTTGTCAAACGATTGTTCATTAGCAGTAATCACGATCACTTTAATGTCTAAACTGCAACTACCATGCTGCTAAAGTTAAACTAAACCTCGTGAATTGACACAAAACAACTTGTGGTTTGGCTTAAAAAATCACGTTTGTTACGTAAAATAACCATGTTTGTGTCATAACTTGCATGGGCGGCGCTAAGTTATTTACGTAACAAAAGAACAGTTAAATATGTCTGTTTGCTTTCACACGGGACATGAACAGCGGTCTCCTGTGTGAACGTCCTCCTTTGCTCCGTCATAGTTACTGCGGCCACTGGAGGCAGACGTGGTCTGCTTGTATTGGTGATCAGCCGTGTGAAGAGGTGATCACGGCCTTCTGAACCTACTAGCAGGTGGAGCGGCCCTTCTGACTCATCTACGAGGCTGATATCAGCCCATCAATGATGGGCTGATATCAGCCCATCATTGGGCTGATAACATCCGAAGCAGGCGCACGACTTCCATAACAACACGAAGACAAATGTAGTCAATTAGTGGGGATGAAGTCTTGTGATTATTGTGTATTATTGTATGTATTTTCAAGTTGCAAAGGACATGTCCCTCCACCAGATGAGTTTGTATTTCATTAGTCCAGCCCCCCCCTGTACATACTGCTGAAGGAACTCTGTCAGATGACTGTTAGAACCGGCATTCTCCTCACCAAAGACTTTCTAAAGTTGTGACCGCGCTCATGTGACCCTTTTTTGGGGGGGGGGGGGGGTCATAACCAACAGCAGAGCAGACAAGCGAAGAGAAAGCAACAGCTCTGCATGCAAAAAAAATAATAATAATTGACTTATGTAATGAAATAACATGTTGTTTACTTTGTATTATGCTATGCTGGTAGTTTTTAGACACTAATCGCTTTATTAGCTGTGTATGAAGCTTTAAATGTTTCTTTTATTTCCCTTTTCGTTCATCTTGGATAAATCCAGTGCATTATGGGAATGCTGGATTGTGGTGCTCAGGGGTTCAACAAAAAACAGAGGTGAAAGAGATTTTCCCGTTTTGACTTGTAGCGTATTTAGAAATAAAAATGATGCTTTTAACTTCAGTGGAACGCCTCCTGCGTCATTCTTGTTCCCGTCATTTCACTAATAGAAGATGCACTCTGAGCAGCTACACACTGGTAAAGTAGACTTTGTGTCACTGCAGCAGGCTACACCACACTTCATTTCATCAGGTTTACCTTCTGAATATTGTCGACGCTCACAGGGGGGCTGGTAGTGTCCTCGGAAAGATTCGGAGGCTCTCCATAAGTTTGGCTTCAGTGAGAACTGCCAGCAGCCGCTGCGCAGATGATTGCAATACATTCACCTGCATTTCACACCGTGTGCTGGCATGAGACAGAGTTAGCCAAACTCAACCTCCAGAAGAATTACTCACAGCTAATGGGTTTTTTTTATTTTATTTTTTTAAATAAAATTTTGTATTGAAAGACAAGAGACAATACATAGATATAACAACAAGAGGACGACAAGAACAGCAAACATCCTATAGTCCAGGGGTCTTCAACTAAAATTCCAAAAGGTCCAGATTGAGAAAATCTCCTCGGGCAAAGGTCCGAAACATTACAATAATATTTAACCCTAGCGCGTAGTAGTAGTAACAACGTCTCTGTGTAGTCAACAACTGTCAAATCAAATAAAGAAAGTACACATCAATTATATTTTAACAAATTATTATTCTCAGTTTTCAAATTTAACTGGATGGATTATAAATAATACATAAATAAATGTTCTTCTCATTTCAAGTAAAATAATGGCTGGATTAAAGAACAACTGACATAACAGAAAGCTTTTGAAGAATGTGCATCTTAAAATGAAGTAATTCATTTTAGAAAAATTAATTTCACTGAATTGTCCTGCAGCTTTAAATTGATTAATTGAGTTTGGGGGTGTTGATGTTTATAATCACATTTGCTTACCCGTTGTTCTTTGAACTCTTTGAAAGGTTCGGGGTGTCTGTCTGAAAGGTGCTTTGCGTGTTAGACGTGTTGCCTCACTTTGTCTGTGGCTTTGAAACACGTTTTGCAGACGGGTCTCTGTAGGTCATTGGGCTTTCCTTCACTGTCTGCAATATAGCCAAAGTACTTCAGATGATACTTCTGCCATCTTGTTTTCCAAGAAGCCGAGGACAGTCGGTAAAAGCTCCTGCATGTCTCCCCTGCATCACTCGCTGTGAGTGCGCACTCTGCCTGTTGTTGTGAGCGCGCTGGGTAGCCCCGCCCCCTTGCATGCCTGCAGGCAGCGTGACAGGGAGCGGAGCAGCCAGTGCGCTCTGATCACGCTATTTTAATAAAGTATCGACACTAAAAATATGCAAAATCGTATAGTTTTTAACGTACAGGTAGCGCGGTACCTTTTTAGTATCGATACACCGTGCAACCCTACCGGTTAAAGTACAAACTCGCTGCCTAATATATGTGTGATTCCGAAATATCGATTTTAGGTCCTGGGTCCGGATGCAACTGCGTCTGGGTCCGGATCCGGACCGCGGTCCGCCAGTTAGAGACCCCTGATTTATACTGTATGCACATTTATAAACAGTCAAACCTGACGGGGTCATTTCTGACCCCAGAGGACAACAGGTGTGATTATTTGCTGCCATTAGAACAATTCAAATGATTCAAGAACAGCATCCTCACTAAATGTTGATATGTACCTCTCTGTGGTCAGTGAAATAGTCAAAATAATATAAAGTCAAAATAATTCATTGTTTCATTGCATTTTCACTCATAAACAGGGTCTACTTTTATGTAAACAAGGTCTATTGGCTGTCAGAAATTTGAGGGTAGAACTGTGTGTTAAGAAGTTATAATATAAGTTTAATGATTCATATTTAAGAATTCATAATTAGTCATAATCATAAGTGTTTTGGAAATGCATAATTAGGATAAGCATAAAAGTGTTTTAGGATTAGTAGCTAGAAGTAGAATTTGTAGACATGAAGCTTTTGCCAAAAGTTGCAAAGTCTTATCTTTTATGTAGAATGTTGATCATAGAAGGGTTAAGCCATAACAGACAGTCATTGAATGTATTAAGAGTAAGGATTAGGGACAGAGAGACTTCTAGACAGGCGATTACAGAGCACACTAGGGCAAGGGTACTGGGAGTTAGCCAATAGGAATTGAGATAGACAAAAGGGGAGGGGTTTCGAACTGTATGTGGGTGGGTTGAATCAAAGTCTTTTTCTCTTTCTCGCGTTAAGCTTCCAGGGGACATACGTGTCTTCTGCGAAGCTGAGGGGAGTTTTTTGCACGGGGTTATATTGTTTTATATTCCATAGAAGTAGTGTACTTCACTGTATAATTGTATTTGCTTCAGTAGGATTCAATTCCTTTTAATTGTAAACCAGTTTTGGTAACGTTATTGCGATGTGGCGTAGCTGAAGACTGCTGTACCACGTGCGCACAGGCTCGCTCTCATGGTGGGGCAAATCCGGCCTCCACATGGCCCTAAATTCCAAAATGAAGGGAACGATTTGTGGTAATGTGTTGGACTGAAGTAAGACTAAAGGTGTAAAACAGAATTGATTGACAATTTATACTATATGCTTCAAAAACAGTCAAACCAGGTGGGGTCATTTTTGACCCCAGAGGACAACACAAGGGTTCTAAAAAACAACAACAAAAAAACTCTAAAACAACAGGTAAGTATGTGTGCATATGGATGTTCATGTATGCATGTACGTGGGCTTCAATTGGTTGTCAGGCAAGAAAAACAACAAAACAAAAATAAAAGTAATAAATACATAAAAAAATATATATACTTGATATATTACAATATACAAATTGTAATATTAATAGGATGGGTGGTGTCACATTTGCAGAAACATAGTGAGGGATGACCAGGTGGAATGGTGTTCTGTTGTATTGTATATGATGGACGAGGTTAGATTTTCCATTGAAATATACTCTATCATGAAGTTTCTCCAGTGTGCGATGTGTGTGTTATTCCTTGATTTCCAGGTCATGGATAGTGTTCTTGACGATAGTTAGGGCTACGAGGAGTAATTTGCAGTTTGTTTTACTCAGATGTATTGTTGAGATGTCTCCTAGTAAGCACAGTGCAGGGGACAATGGGACGAGGCAGCCCAGGAAGACAGACAGTGACTCAGTTATTTCTTTCCAGAAGTGATTAACTGGTGTGCAGTGCCAGATGGCGTGAACAAAGCTATCTGGGCTGTTTTGAGTGCAATGTGGACAGATATCTGACGTGAATCCCATTTGAAACATTTTTTGCCCGGTGTCATGAATTCTGTGAAGTATTTTATACTGTATTAGTTGTAAATTGGCATTTTTAGTCATGAAGTATTCCAGAAATCCGCATCAGGAGTGATGGATAGATCTGATGGTCTGATGGTACGGATGACGTTTTGTCAGACTGTGATATTACTCTACTCACAGCTAATGCTGACCTTTGAAAAAAGATTGGACAAACAAAACAAATGGATACAAATATAATATAATAATAACATTGTTAAAAAAAATGAGATTTCAAACACAATTCATAAGAATTATGATATTGAGGATATTTACTTGCTTTAAAAGTGACCAGTGGAGAGTTGTAAGCCCCCATTCAGCAGACGCGGGCAGTGGAACGAGTGCAGTTTGGTTGAGCGCAGCATTAAGCAGGTACAACGGGGTAAAGATTGATTAATTAAGGTTAATTCAGGTTGAGAATCCTGATGTAATTAGGAGCAGCAGAAGATTAATGGCTGTCGATGGCGCGGCGAGGATCCGCAGGTAATAGACTTATTATTGGGGCCGTCTGAATGCTACTTTATACCTCTGAATAAACAAAAACAAATTAGGAGTGGTCGTCCAATAATGGGTTATCTTGTCAAGGACTGACAGAAATCCATGCCCCTATAACACAGTGTTCATTTTATGCACCACTGACAAGCACGGCACTAATCAATGAGGCTACTATAAAATAAGGTGAGGCATCAATCTGCAGTGAAGGTGTCGGAGGCGCTGGGAGCAGACAGAGAGAAGAAGTGTCGGCTGTGTTTTTTGGAGAAAAATGTACTCGTTGCTCCTCCGCACGTAATGAAGCTGCACGGTGTGTTACATCCAGAAGGACCGACGCAGCAGGAAGGGAGCTGCTGGAAGTTCAGCAGAGTCCAGCTCGGCAAATAGTCATCGGATTCAATTTCCCAACAGTCACATTGCACACACTGCATGGCTCGTACAAACTACAGCTACTACTACTGGCTACTGGCCTTGCTGGCATCACTATCACCGTATGGGAATATCAATAACAGGGAAATATGATCTTATCAGGTGGGAGTTTCCAGCTATCCTGTTAGAAACCGAGACTTGAGCTACCTCGATGAACTGAGCGAAGTCATATACAGGCTGGAGGATATATTAAAGTTGACTTCTGCTTTTAAGCCATGCTAAGCATTCAGGGGCAGCGACTTCAGTGTCTCGCTCAATGGACATTTTGAGAGAAAAACAATTAAGACTACAAGACGTATGTCTGACCAGACAGCAATTCTTAAGTCCAAGGCCCAGCATCACTGTTCCCATTAGGAGTGGTATTCACTGCCGAGTAAAATGTAATAGTAAGCTTATTGCATATTCAAGTGTACACTGCAATTTGCTTAAAACTCCCTCAATCAGACTCTTAAATTAAAGGCTCATGGCCCAGGGCTGCAGTGAAGTGTGGACACCCCTTATCAGTATAACCCTTTTTCCATTGGACAAAAAACCCACTAACGCCCACAACACGTTAACGTTTTAACACATGGTTAACGTTGCAACACGTTAACGTTGAAACACGTAGTTAACGTTGTAACACGTGGTTAACGTTGCAACACGTTAACGTTGTAACACGTGGTTAACTTTGTAACACGTAAACTTTGTAACACGTGGTTAACTTTGTAACACGTAAACTTTGTAACACGTGGTTAACGTTGTAACACGTGGTTAACTTTGTAACACGTGGTTTACTTTGTAACACGTTAACTTTGTAACTCATGGTTGACGTTGTAACACGTGGTTAACGTTGTAACACGTGGTTAACTTTGTAACACATGGTTAACGTAACTCGTGGTTAACTTTGTAACTCGTGGTTAACTTTGTAACACGTTAACTTTGTAACACATGGTTGACGTTGTAACACGTGGTTAACGTTGTAACACGTGGTTAACGTTGTAACACATGGTTAACTTTGTAACTCGTGGTTAACGTTGTAACACATGGTTAACTTTGTAACTCGTGGTTAACATTGTAACACGTTAACTTTGTAACACGTGGTTAACGTTGTAACACGTGGTTAACGTTGTAACACGTGGTTAACTTTGTAACACGTGGTTAACTTTGTAAGACGTGGTTAACTTTGTAAGACGTGGTTAACTTTGTAACACGTGGTTAACTTTGTAAAACGTGGTTAACTTTGTAACACGTTAACTTTGTAACACATGGTTAACTTTGTAACACATGGTTAACGTTGTAACACATGGTTAACGTTGTAACACGTGGTTAACTTTGTAACACGTGGTTAACTTTGTAACACGTTAATGTTGTAACACGTGGTTAACGTTGTAACACGTGGTTATGTTGAAGAAAATCATCATAGCTTTGAATTGAACTTTGAATTGAACTTAACTCATTTGGGCTCACAAGTAAGTTAATATAACGTGTTATGTAACACATATTCTGGTACAAAACAACATTCTTAAGAAGTGATCAGGAGCAGACACAGGGTAATAAATCTCTCGTAAAAAGTACCAAAACATTTCCGTACTTGGAGCCGTGTTCTACCAGAGGACAAGAGGTCAGAACAGCATAAAAACATGCCCTAAGTAGGAGTCCAGATGTGTCATGTTTTTTCGATTCAACGGACTGGTTTGATGGGTGGGACGTAGCTAAAGGGGGCGTGAATTTTGACGATAAGAGTGATCTGTGTAAAGCAGTACATGGGAGTCGTTTCAATATACTGAACTGGTTGATGTTGGCTTGATCTTATTAAAACACTTCCCGCTGGTTGCAACTCCGGTCCGCCGTCTCTTCTCGTCATTTTGCCACAACAGTTAACGTTGTAACACGTGGTTAACGTTGTAACACGTGGTTAACTTTGTAACATGTGGTTAACGTTGTAACACGTGGTTAATGTTGTAACACGTGGTTAACTTTGTAACACGTGGTTAACTTTCGAACACGTGGTTAACGTTGCAACACGTTAACGTTGTAACACGTGGTTGACTTTAACACGTTAACTTTGTAACACGTGGTTAACTTTGTAACACGTTAACTTTGTAACACGTGGTTAACGTTGTAACACGTGGTTGACTTTGTAACTCATGGTTAACTTTGTAACACATTAACTTTGTAACACATGGTTAACATTGTAACACGTGGTTAACTTTGTAACACGTGGTTAACTTTGTAACACGTTAACTTTGTAACACGTGGTTAACGTTGTAACACGTGGTTAACTTTGTAACACGTGGTTAACGTTGTAACACGTGGTTAACGTAACACGTGGTTAACGTTGTAACTCGTGGTTAACTTTGTAACACATGGTTAACTTTGTAACACGTGGTTAACTTTGTAACATGTTAACTTTGTAACACGTGGTTAACTTTGTAACACGTGGTTAACTTTGTAACATGTGGTTAACATTGTAACACGTGGTTAACTTTGTAACTCGTGGTTAACTTTGTAACACATTAACGTTGTAACACGTGGTTAACTTTGTAACACGTGGTTAACTTTGTAACTCGTGGTTAACTTTGTAACACGTTAACTTTGTAACACATGGTTAACTTTGTAACACGTGGTTAACGTTGTAACACGTGGTTAACGTTGTAACACGTGGTTAACTTTGTAACACGTGGTTAACGTTGTAACACGTGGTTAACGTAACACGTGGTTAACGTTGTAACTCGTGGTTAACGTAACACGTGGTTAACTTTGTAATATGTTAACTTTGTAACACATGGTTAACGTTGTAACACGTGGTTAACTTTGTAACACGTGGTTAACGTTGCAACACGTGGTTAACTTTGTAACACGTGGTTCACGTTGTAACACGTGGTTAACTTTGTAACACGTGGTTAACTTTGTAACACGTGGTTAACTTTGTAACACGTGGTTAACTTTGTAAGACGTGGTTAACTTTGTAAGACGTGGTTAACGTTGTAAGACGTGGTTAACGTTGTAACACGTGGTTAACGTTGTAACACGTGGTTAACTTTGTAACACGTGGTTAACTTTCGAACACGTGGTTAACTTTCGAACACGTGGTTAACGTTGCAACACGTGGTTAACTTTGTAACACGTGGTTAACTTTCGAACACGTGGTTAACGTTGCAACACATTAACGTTGCAACACGTTAACGTTGTAACACGTGGTTGACTTTCTAACACGTTAACTTTGTAACACGTGGTTAACTTTGTAACACGTTAACTTTGTAACACGTGGTTAACATTGTAACACGTGGCTAACTTTGTAACACGTGGTTAACTTTGTAACACGTGGTTAACTTTGTAACACGTTAACTTTGTAACACATGGTTAACTTTGTAACACGTGGTTAACGTTGTAACACGTGGTTAACGTTGTAACACGTGGTTAACTTTGTAACACGTGGTTAACATTGTAACACGTGGTTAACGTAACACGTGGTTAACGTTGTAACTCGTGGTTAACTTTGTAACACGTGGTTAACTTTGTAATATGTTAACTTTGTAACACATAGTTAACGTTGTAACACGTGGTTAACTTTGTAACACGTGGTTAACTTTGTAACACGTGGTTAACTTTGTAACACGTGGTTAACGTTGTAACACGTGGTTAACTTTGTAACACGTGGTTAACGTTGTAACACGTGGTTAACTTTGTAACACGTGGTTAACTTTCGAACACGTGGTTAACTTTCGAACACGTGGTTAACTTTCGAACACGTGGTTAACATTGCAACACGTTTACGTTGTAACACGTGGTTGACTTTCTAACACGTTAACTTTGTAACACGTGGTTAACATTGTAACACGTGGCTAACTTTGTAACACGTGGTTAACTTTGTAACACGTTAACTTTGTAACACATTGTTAACATTGTAACACATGGTTAACTTTCTAACACCTGGTTAACGTTGTAACACGTGGTTAACGTTGTAACACGTAGTTAACTTTGTAACACGTGGTTAACTTTGTAACACATGGTTAACTTTGTAACACATGGTTAACGTTGAAGAAAATCATCATAGCTTTGAATTGAACTTTGAATTGAACTTAACTCATTTGGGCTCACAAGTAAGTTAATATAACGTGTTATGTAACACATATTCTGGTACAAAACAACATTCTTAAGAAGTGATCAGGAGCAGACACAGGGTAATAAATCTCTCGTAAAAAGTACCAAAACATTTCCGTACTTGGAGCCGTGTTCTACCAGAGGACAAGAGGTCAGAACAGCATAAAAACATGCCCTAAGTAGGAGTCCAGATGTGTCATGTTTTTTCGATTCAACGGACTGGTTTGATGGGTGGGACGTAGCTAAAGGGGGCGTGAATTTTGACGATAAGAGTGATCTGTGTAAAGCAGTACATGGGAGTCGTTTCAATATACTGAACTGGTTGATGTTGGCTTGATCTTATTAAAACACTTCCCGCTGGTTGCAACTCCGGTCCGCCGTCTCTTCTCGTCATTTTGCCACAACAGTTAACGTTGTAACACGTGGTTAACGTTGTAACACGTGGTTAACTTTGTAACATGTGGTTAACGTTGCAACACGTTAACGTTGCAACACGTTAACGTTGTAACACGTGGTTGACTTTAACACGTTAACTTTGTAACACGTGGTTAACTTTGTAACACGTTAACTTTGTAACACGTGGTTAACGTTGTAACACGTGGTTGACTTTGTAACTCATGGTTAACTTTGTAACACATTAACTTTGTAACACATGGTTAACATTGTAACACGTGGTTAACTTTGTAACACATGGTTAACGTTGTAACACATGGTTAACGTTGTAACACGTGGTTAACTTTGTAACACGTGGTTAACTTTGTAACACGTTAATGTTGTAACACGTGGTTAACGTTGTAACACGTGGTTATGTTGAAGAAACTGGTTTGATGGGTGGGACGTAGCTAAAGGGGGCGTGAATTTTGACGATAAGAGTGATCTGTGTAAAGCAGTACATGGGAGTCGTTTCAATATACTGAACTGGTTGATGTTGGCTTGATCTTATTAAAACACTTCCCGCTGGTTGCAACTCCGGTCCGCCGTCTCTTCTCGTCATTTTGCCACAACAGTTAACGTTGTAACACGTGGTTAACGTTGTAACACGTGGTTAACTTTGTAACATGTGGTTAACGTTGTAACACGTGGTTAATGTTGTAACACGTGGTTAACTTTGTAACACGTGGTTAACTTTCGAACACGTGGTTAACGTTGCAACACGTTAACGTTGCAACACGTTAACGTTGTAACACGTGGTTGACTTTAACACGTTAACTTTGTAACACGTGGTTAACTTTGTAACACGTTAACTTTGTAACACGTGGTTAACGTTGTAACACGTGGTTGACTTTGTAACTCATGGTTAACTTTGTAACACATTAACTTTGTAACACATGGTTAACATTGTAACACGTGGTTAACTTTGTAACACGTGGTTAACTTTGTAACACGTTAACTTTGTAACACGTGGTTAACGTTGTAACACGTGGTTAACTTTGTAACACGTGGTTAACGTTGTAACACGTGGTTAACGTAACACGTGGTTAACGTTGTAACTCGTGGTTAACTTTGTAACACGTGGTTAACTTTGTAACACGTGGTTAACTTTGTAACACGTGGTTAACTTTGTAACATGTTAACTTTGTAACACGTGGTTAACTTTGTAACACGTGGTTAACTTTGTAACACGTGGTTAACTTTGTAACATGTGGTTAACATTGTAACACGTGGTTAACTTTGTAACTCGTGGTTAACTTTGTAACACATTAACGTTGTAACACGTGGTTAACTTTGTAACACGTGGTTAACTTTGTAACTCGTGGTTAACTGTGTAACACATTAACTTAGTAACACATGGTTAACTTTGTAACACGTGGTTAACATTGTAACACGTGGCTAACTTTGTAACACGTGGTTAACTTTGTAACACGTTAACTTTGTAACACATTGTTAACATTGTAACACATGGTTAACTTTCTAACACCTGGTTAACGTTGTAACACGTGGTTAACGTTGTAACACGTAGTTAACTTTGTAACTCGTGGTTAACTTTGTAACACGTTAACGTTGTAACACGTGGTTAACTTTGTAACACGTGGTTAACTTTGTAACTCGTGGTTAACTGTGTAACACATGATTAACATTGTAACACGTGGTTATCTTTGTAACTCGTGGTTAACTTTGTAACATGTTAACTTTGTAACTCGTGGTTAACTTTGTAACACGTGGTAAACTTTGTAACACGTGGTTAACGTTGTAACACGTGGTTAACTTTGTAAATCGTGGTTAACTTTGTAACACGTGGTTAACATTGTAACACGTTAACTTTGTAACACATGGTTAACTTTGTAACACATGGTTAACGTTGTAACACGTGGTTAACGTTGTAACACGTGGTTAACTTTGTAACACGTGGTTAACTTTGTAACACGTGGTTAACTTTGTAACACGTTAATGTTGTAACACGTGGTTAACGTTGTAACACGTGGTTATGTTGAAGAAAATCATCATAGCTTTGAATTGAACTTTGAATTGAACTTAACTCATTTGGGCTCACAAGTAAGTTAATATAACGTGTTATGTAACACATATTCTGGTACAAAACAACATTCTTAAGAAGTGATCAGGAGCAGACACAGGGTAATAAATCTCTCGTAAAAAGTACCAAAACATTTCCGTACTTGGAGCCGTGTTCTACCAGAGGACAAGAGGTCAGAACAGCATAAAAACATGCCCTAAGTAGGAGTCCAGATGTGTCATGTTTTTTCGATTCAACGGACTGGTTTGATGGGTGGGACGTAGCTAAAGGGGGCGTGAATTTTGACGATAAGAGTGATCTGTGTAAAGCAGTACATGGGAGTCGTTTCAATATACTGAACTGGTTGATGTTGGCTTGATCTTATTAAAACACTTCCCGCTGGTTGCAACTCCGGTCCGCCGTCTCTTCTCGTCATTTTGCCACAACAGTTAACGTTGTAACACGTGGTTAACGTTGTAACACGTGGTTAACTTTGTAACATGTGGTTAACGTTGTAACACGTGGTTAATGTTGTAACACGTGGTTAACTTTGTAACACGTGGTTAACTTTCGAACACGTGGTTAACGTTGCAACACGTTAACGTTGCAACACGTTAACGTTGTAACACGTGGTTGACTTTAACACGTTAACTTTGTAACACGTGGTTAACTTTGTAACACGTTAACTTTGTAACACGTGGTTAACGTTGTAACACGTGGTTGACTTTGTAACTCATGGTTAACTTTGTAACACATTAACTTTGTAACACATGGTTAACATTGTAACACGTGGTTAACTTTGTAACACGTGGTTAACTTTGTAACACGTTAACTTTGTAACACGTGGTTAACGTTGTAACACGTGGTTAACTTTGTAACACGTGGTTAACGTTGTAACACGTGGTTAACGTAACACGTGGTTAACGTTGTAACTCGTGGTTAACTTTGTAACACGTGGTTAACTTTGTAACACGTGGTTAACTTTGTAACATGTTAACTTTGTAACACGTGGTTAACTTTGTAACACGTGGTTAACTTTGTAACACGTGGTTAACTTTGTAACATGTGGTTAACATTGTAACACGTGGTTAACTTTGTAACTCGTGGTTAACTTTGTAACACATTAACGTTGTAACACGTGGTTAACTTTGTAACACGTGGTTAACTTTGTAACTCGTGGTTAACTGTGTAACACATTAACTTAGTAACACATGGTTAACTTTGTAACACGTGGTTAACATTGTAACACGTGGCTAACTTTGTAACACGTGGTTAACTTTGTAACACGTTAACTTTGTAACACATTGTTAACATTGTAACACATGGTTAACTTTCTAACACCTGGTTAACGTTGTAACACGTGGTTAACGTTGTAACACGTGGTTAACGTTGTAACACGTGGTTAACTTTGTAACATGTGGTTAACGTTGTAACACGTGGTTAATGTTGTAACACGTGGTTAACTTTGTAACACGTGGTTAACGTTGCAACACGTTAACGTTGCAACACGTTAACGTTGTAACACGTGGTTGACTTTAACACGTTAACTTTGTAACACGTGGTTAACTTTGTAACACGTTAACTTTGTAACACGTGGTTAACGTTGTAACACGTGGTTGACTTTGTAACTCATGGTTAACTTTGTAACACATTAACTTTGTAACACATGGTTAACATTGTAACACGTGGTTAACTTTGTAACACGTGGTTAACTTTGTAACACGTTAACTTTGTAACACGTGGTTAACGTTGTAACACGTGGTTAACTTTGTAACACGTGGTTAACGTTGTAACACGTGGTTAACGTAACACGTGGTTAACTTTGTAACTCGTGGTTAACTTTGTAACTCGTGGTTAACTTTGTAACACGTGGTTAACTTTGTAACACGTGGTTAACTTTGTAACATGTTAACTTTGTAACACGTGGTTAACTTTGTAACACGTGGTTAACTTTGTAACACGTGGTTAACTTTGTAACACGTGGTTAACTTTGTAACACGTGGTTAACTTTGTAACATGTGGTTAACATTGTAACACGTGGTTAACTTTGTAACTCGTGGTTAACTTTGTAACACATTAACGTTGTAACACGTGGTTAACTTTGTAACACGTGGTTAACTTTGTAACTCGTGGTTAACTGTGTAACACATTAACTTAGTAACACATGGTTAACTTTGTAACACGTGGTTATCTTTGTAACTCGTGGTTAACTTTGTAACACATGATTAACATTGTAACACGTGGTTATCTTTGTAACTCGTGGTTAACTTTGTAACGTGGTTAACTTTGTAACATGTTAACTTTGTAACTCGTGGTAAACTTTGTAACACGTGGTTAACGTTGTAACACGTGGTTAACTTTGTAACACGTTAACTTTGTAACACATGGTTAACTTTGTAACACGTGGTTAACGTTGTAACACGTGGTTAACGTTGTAACACGTGGTTAACGTTGTAACACGTGGTTAACTTTGTAACACGTGGTTAACTTTGTAACACGTGGTTTACTTTGTAACACGTTAACTTTGTAACTCATGGTTGACGTTGTAACACGTGGTTAACGTTGTAACACGTGGTTAACTTTGTAACACATGGTTAACGTAACTCGTGGTTAACTTTGTAACTCGTGGTTAACTTTGTAACACGTTAACTTTGTAACACATGGTTGACGTTGTAACACGTGGTTAACGTTGTAACACGTGGTTGACGTTGTAACACGTGGTTAACGTTGTAACACATGGTTAACTTTGTAACTCGTGGTTAACTTTGTAACACGTTAACTTTGTAACTCGTGGTTAACATTGTAACACATGGTTAACTTTCTAACACCTGGTTAACGTTGTAACACGTGGTTAACGTTGTAACACGTGGTTAACGTTGTAACACGTGGTTTACTTTGTAACACGTGGTTTACTTTGTAACACGTTAACTTTGTAACTCATGGTTGACGTTGTAACACGTGGTTAACGTTGTAACACGTGGTTAACTTTGTAACACATGGTTAACGTAACTCGTGGTTAACTTTGTAACTCGTGGTTAACTTTGTAACACGTTAACTTTGTAACACATGGTTGACGTTGTAACACGTGGTTAACGTTGTAACACGTGGTTAACGTTGTAACACATGGTTAACTTTGTAACTCGTGGTTAACTTTGTAACACGTTAACTTTGTAACTCGTGGTTAACATTGTAACACGTTAACTTTGTAACACATGGTTAACGTTGTAACACGTGGTTAACGTTGTAACACGTGGTTAACTTTGTAACACGTGGTTAACTTTGTAAGACGTGGTTAACTTTGTAAGACGTGGTTAACTTTGTAACACGTGGTTAACTTTGTAAAACGTGGTTAACTTTGTAACACGTTAACTTTGTAACACATGGTTAACTTTGTAACACATGGTTAACGTTGTAACACATGGTTAACGTTGTAACACGTGGTTAACTTTGTAACACGTGGTTAACTTTGTAACACGTTAATGTTGTAACACGTGGTTAACGTTGTAACACGTGGTTATGTTGAAGAAAATCATCATAGCTTTGAATTGAACTTTGAATTGAACTTAACTCATTTGGGCTCACAAGTAAGTTAATATAACGTGTTATGTAACACATATTCTGGTACAAAACAACATTCTTAAGAAGTGATCAGGAGCAGACACAGGGTAATAAATCTCTCGTAAAAAGTACCAAAACATTTCCGTACTTGGAGCCGTGTTCTACCAGAGGACAAGAGGTCAGAACAGCATAAAAACATGCCCTAAGTAGGAGTCCAGATGTGTCATGTTTTTTCGATTCAACGGACTGGTTTGATGGGTGGGACGTAGCTAAAGGGGGCGTGAATTTTGACGATAAGAGTGATCTGTGTAAAGCAGTACATGGGAGTCGTTTCAATATACTGAACTGGTTGATGTTGGCTTGATCTTATTAAAACACTTCCCGCTGGTTGCAACTCCGGTCCGCCGTCTCTTCTCGTCATTTTGCCACAACAGTTAACGTTGTAACACGTGGTTAACGTTGTAACACGTGGTTAACTTTGTAACATGTGGTTAACGTTGTAACACGTGGTTAATGTTGTAACACGTGGTTAACTTTGTAACACGTGGTTAACTTTCGAACACGTGGTTAACGTTGCAAAACGTTAACTTTGTAACACGTTAACTTTGTAACACGTGGTTAACGTTGTAACACGTGGTTAACTTTGTAACACGTGGTTAACTTTGTAACACGTGGTTAACGTAACACGTGGTTAACGTTGTAACTCGTGGTTAACGTTGTAACTCGTGGTTAACTTTGTAACACGTGGTTAACTTTGTAACACGTGGTTAACTTTGTAACACGTGGTTAACTTTGTAACACGTGGTTAACTTTGTAACATGTGGTTAACATTGTAACACGTGGTTAACTTTGTAACACATGATTAACATTGTAACACGTGGTTAACTTTGTAACACGTGGTTAACGTTGTAACACGTGGTTAACATTGTAACACGTGGTTCACGTTGTAACACGTGGTTAACTGTGTAACACATTAACTTAGTAACACATGGTTAACTTTGTAACACGTGGCTATCTTTGTAACTCGTGGTTAACTTTGTAACACATGATTAACATTGTAACTCGTGGTTAACTTTGTAACACATGATTAACATTGTAACACGTGGTTAACTTTGTAACACGTGGTTAACGTTGTAACACGTGGTTAACTTTGTAACACGTTAACTTTGTAACACATGGTTAACTTTGTAACACGTGGTTAACTTTGTAACACGTGGTTAACGTTGTAACACGTGGTTAACGTTGTAACACGTGGTTAACTTTGTAACACGTGGTTAACTTTGTAACACGTGGTTAACGTAACACGTGGTTAACGTTGTAACTCGTGGTTAACGTAACACGTGGTTAACTTTGTAATATGTTAACTTTGTAACACATGGTTAACGTTGTAACACGTGGTTAACTTTGTAACACGTGGTTAACGTTGCAACACGTGGTTAACTTTGTAACACGTGGTTCACGTTGTAACACGTGGTTAACTTTGTAACACGTGGTTAACTTTGTAACACGTGGTTAACTTTGTAAGACGTGGTTAACGTTGTAAGACGTGGTTAACGTTGTAAGACGTGGTTAACGTTGTAACACGTGGTTAACGTTGTAACACGTGGTTAACTTTGTAACACGTGGTTAACTTTGTAACACGTGGTTAACTTTCGAACACGTGGTTAACGTTGAAACACGTGGTTAACTTTGTAACACGTGGTTAACTTTCGAACACGTGGTTAACGTTGCAACACATTAACGTTGCAACACGTTAACGTTGTAACAGGTGGTTGACTTTCTAACACGTTAACTTTGTAACACGTGGTTAACTTTGTAACACGTTAACTTTGTAACACGTGGTTAACATTGTAACACGTGGCTAACTTTGTAACACGTGGTTAACTTTGTAACACGTGGTTAACTTTGTAACACGTGGTTAACTTTGTAACACGTTAACTTTGTAACACATGGTTAACTTTGTAACACGTGGTTAACGTTGTAACACGTGGTTAACGTTGTAACACGTGGTTAACTTTGTAACACGTGGTTAACATTGTAACACGTGGTTAACGTAACACGTGGTTAACGTTGTAACTCGTGGTTAACTTTGTAACACGTGGTTAACTTTGTAATATGTTAACTTTGTAACACATAGTTAACGTTGTAACACGTGGTTAACTTTGTAACACGTGGTTAACTTTGTAACACGTGGTTAACTTTGTAACACGTGGTTAACGTTGTAACACGTGGTTAACTTTGTAACACGTGGTTAACGTTGTAACACGTGGTTAACGTTGTAACACGTGGTTAACTTTCGAACACGTGGTTAACTTTCGAACACGTGGTTAACTTTCGAACACGTGGTTAACTTTCGAACACGTGGTTAACATTGCAACACGTTTACGTTGTAACACGTGGTTGACTTTCTAACACGTTAACTTTGTAACACGTGGTTAACATTGTAACACTTGGCTAACTTTGTAACACGTGGTTAACTTTGTAACACGTTAACTTTGTAACACATTGTTAACATTGTAACACATGGTTAACTTTCTAACACCTGGTTAACGTTGTAACACGTGGTTAACGTTGTAACACGTGGTTAACGTTGTAACACGTAGTTAACTTTGTAACTCGTGGTTAACTTTGTAACACGTTAACGTTGTAACACGTGGTTAACTTTGTAACACGTGGTTAACTTTGTAACTCGTGGTTAACTGTGTAACACATTAACTTAGTAACACATGGTTAACTTTGTAACACGTGGTTATCTTTGTAACTCGTGGTTAACTTTGTAACACATGATTAACATTGTAACACGTGGTTATCTTTGTAACTCGTGGTTAACTTTGTAACATGTTAACTTTGTAACTCGTGGTTAACTTTGTAACACGTGGTAAACTTTGTAACACGTGGTTAACGTTGTAACACGTGGTTAACTTTGTAAATCGTGGTTAACTTTGTAACACGTGGTTAACATTGTAACACGTTAACTTTGTAACACATGGTTAACTTTGTAACACATGGTTAACGTTGTAACACGTGGTTAACGTTGTAACACGTGGTTAACTTTGTAACACGTGGTTAACTTTGTAACACGTGGTTAACTTTGTAACACGTTAATGTTGTAACACGTGGTTAACGTTGTAACACGTGGTTATGTTGAAGAAAATCATCATAGCTTTGAATTGAACTTTGAATTGAACTTAACTCATTTGGGCTCACAAGTAAGTTAATATAACGTGTTATGTAACACATATTCTGGTACAAAACAACATTCTTAAGAAGTGATCAGGAGCAGACACAGGGTAATAAATCTCTCGTAAAAAGTACCAAAACATTTCCGTACTTGGAGCCGTGTTCTACCAGAGGACAAGAGGTCAGAACAGCATAAAAACATGCCCTAAGTAGGAGTCCAGATGTGTCATGTTTTTTCGATTCAACGGACTGGTTTGATGGGTGGGACGTAGCTAAAGGGGGCGTGAATTTTGACGATAAGAGTGATCTGTGTAAAGCAGTACATGGGAGTCGTTTCAATATACTGAACTGGTTGATGTTGGCTTGATCTTATTAAAACACTTCCCGCTGGTTGCAACTCCGGTCCGCCGTCTCTTCTCGTCATTTTGCCACAACAGTTAACGTTGTAACACGTGGTTAACGTTGTAACACGTGGTTAACTTTGTAACATGTGGTTAACGTTGTAACACGTGGTTAATGTTGTAACACGTGGTTAACTTTGTAACACGTGGTTAACGTTGCAACACGTTAACGTTGCAACACGTTAACGTAACACGTGGTTGACTTTAACACGTTAACTTTGTAACACGTGGTTAACTTTGTAACACGTTAACTTTGTAACACGTGGTTAACGTTGTAACACGTGGTTGACTTTGTAACTCATGGTTAACTTTGTAACACATTAACTTTGTAACACGTGGTTAACTTTGTAACACGTGGTTAACTTTGTAACTCGTGGTTAACTGTGTAACACATTAACTTAGTAACACATGGTTAACTTTGTAACACGTGGTTATCTTTGTAACTCGTGGTTAACTTTGTAACACATGATTAACATTGTAACACGTGGTTATCTTTGTAACTCGTGGTTAACTTTGTAACGTGGTTAACTTTGTAACATGTTAACTTTGTAACTCGTGGTAAACTTTGTAACACGTGGTTAACGTTGTAACACGTGGTTAACTTTGTAACACGTGGTTAACTTTGTAACTCGTGGTTAACTGTGTAACACATTAACTTAGTAACACATGGTTAACTTTGTAACACGTGGTTATCTTTGTAACTCGTGGTTAACTTTGTAACACATGATTAACATTGTAACACGTGGTTATCTTTGTAACTCGTGGTTAACTTTGTAACGTGGTTAACTTTGTAACATGTTAACTTTGTAACTCGTGGTAAACTTTGTAACACGTGGTTAACGTTGTAACACGTGGTTAACTTTGTAACACGTTAACTTTGTAACACATGGTTAACTTTGTAACACGTGGTTAACGTTGCAACACGTGGTTAACTTTGTAACACGTGGTTCACGTTGTAACACGTGGTTAACTTTGTAACACGTGGTTAACTTTGTAACACGTGGTTAACTTTGTAAGACGTGGTTAACGTTGTAAGACGTGGTTAACGTTGTAAGACGTGGTTAACGTTGTAACACGTGGTTAACGTTGTAACACGTGGTTAACTTTGTAACACGTGGTTAACTTTGTAACACGTGGTTAACTTTCGAACACGTGGTTAACGTTGCAACACGTGGTTAACTTTGTAACACGTGGTTAACTTTCGAACACGTGGTTAACGTTGCAACACATTAACGTTGCAACACGTTAACGTTGTAACAGGTGGTTGACTTTCTAACACGTTAACTTTGTAACACGTGGTTAACTTTGTAACACGTTAACTTTGTAACACGTGGTTAACATTGTAACACGTGGCTAACTTTGTAACACGTGGTTAACTTTGTAACACGTGGTTAACTTTGTAACACGTGGTTAACTTTGTAACACGTTAACTTTGTAACACATGGTTAACTTTGTAACACGTGGTTAACGTTGTAACACGTGGTTAACGTTGTAACACGTGGTTAACTTTGTAACACGTGGTTAACATTGTAACACGTGGTTAACGTAACACGTGGTTAACGTTGTAACTCGTGGTTAACTTTGTAACACGTGGTTAACTTTGTAATATGTTAACTTTGTAACACATAGTTAACGTTGTAACACGTGGTTAACTTTGTAACACGTGGTTAACTTTGTAACACGTGGTTAACTTTGTAACACGTGGTTAACGTTGTAACACGTGGTTAACTTTGTAACACGTGGTTAACGTTGTAACAC
The DNA here is from genome assembly GCA_028022725.1 of Lycodopsis pacificus. Taxonomy (NCBI): domain Eukaryota; kingdom Metazoa; phylum Chordata; class Actinopteri; order Perciformes; family Zoarcidae; genus Lycodopsis; species Lycodopsis pacificus. The sequence goes on from CM051692.1 coordinate 1,020,750, forward strand.
GTGGTTAACGTTGTAACACGTGGTTAACTTTCGAACACGTGGTTAACTTTCGAACACGTGGTTAACTTTCGAACACGTGGTTAACTTTCGAACACGTGGTTAACATTGCAACACGTTTACGTTGTAACACGTGGTTGACTTTCTAACACGTTAACTTTGTAACACGTGGTTAACATTGTAACACTTGGCTAACTTTGTAACACGTGGTTAACTTTGTAACACGTTAACTTTGTAACACATTGTTAACATTGTAACACATGGTTAACTTTCTAACACCTGGTTAACGTTGTAACACGTGGTTAACGTTGTAACACGTAGTTAACTTTGTAACTCGTGGTTAACTTTGTAACACGTTAACGTTGTAACACGTGGTTAACTTTGTAACACGTGGTTAACTTTGTAACTCGTGGTTAACTGTGTAACACATTAACTTAGTAACACATGGTTAACTTTGTAACACGTGGTTATCTTTGTAACTCGTGGTTAACTTTGTAACACATGATTAACATTGTAACACGTGGTTATCTTTGTAACTCGTGGTTAACTTTGTAACATGTTAACTTTGTAACTCGTGGTTAACTTTGTAACACGTGGTAAACTTTGTAACACGTGGTTAACGTTGTAACACGTGGTTAACTTTGTAAATCGTGGTTAACTTTGTAACACGTGGTTAACATTGTAACACGTTAACTTTGTAACACATGGTTAACTTTGTAACACATGGTTAACGTTGTAACACGTGGTTAACGTTGTAACACGTGGTTAACTTTGTAACACGTGGTTAACTTTGTAACACGTGGTTAACTTTGTAACACGTTAATGTTGTAACACGTGGTTAACGTTGTAACACGTGGTTATGTTGAAGAAAATCATCATAGCTTTGAATTGAACTTTGAATTGAACTTAACTCATTTGGGCTCACAAGTAAGTTAATATAACGTGTTATGTAACACATATTCTGGTACAAAACAACATTCTTAAGAAGTGATCAGGAGCAGACACAGGGTAATAAATCTCTCGTAAAAAGTACCAAAACATTTCCGTACTTGGAGCCGTGTTCTACCAGAGGACAAGAGGTCAGAACAGCATAAAAACATGCCCTAAGTAGGAGTCCAGATGTGTCATGTTTTTTCGATTCAACGGACTGGTTTGATGGGTGGGACGTAGCTAAAGGGGGCGTGAATTTTGACGATAAGAGTGATCTGTGTAAAGCAGTACATGGGAGTCGTTTCAATATACTGAACTGGTTGATGTTGGCTTGATCTTATTAAAACACTTCCCGCTGGTTGCAACTCCGGTCCGCCGTCTCTTCTCGTCATTTTGCCACAACAGTTAACGTTGTAACACGTGGTTAACGTTGTAACACGTGGTTAACTTTGTAACACGTGGTTAACGTTGTAACACGTGGTTAACGTTGTAACACGTGGTTAACTTTGTAACACGTGGTTAACGTTGCAACACGTTAACGTTGCAACACGTTAACGTAACACGTGGTTGACTTTAACACGTTAACTTTGTAACACGTGGTTAACTTTGTAACACGTTAACTTTGTAACACGTGGTTAACGTTGTAACACGTGGTTGACTTTGTAACTCATGGTTAACTTTGTAACACATTAACTTTGTAACACATGGTTAACATTGTAACACGTGGTTAACTTTGTAACACGTGGTTAACTTTGTAACACGTTAACTTTGTAACACGTGGTTAACGTTGTAACACGTGGTTAACTTTGTAACACGTGGTTAACTTTGTAACATGTGGTTAACATTGTAACACGTGGTTAACTTTGTAACTCGTGGTTAACTTTGTAACACATTAACGTTGTAACACGTGGTTAACTTTGTAACACGTGGTTAACTTTGTAACTCGTGGTTAACTGTGTAACACATTAACTTAGTAACACATGGTTAACTTTGTAACACGTGGTTATCTTTGTAACTCGTGGTTAACTTTGTAACACATGATTAACATTGTAACACGTGGTTATCTTTGTAACTCGTGGTTAACTTTGTAACGTGGTTAACTTTGTAACATGTTAACTTTGTAACTCGTGGTAAACTTTGTAACACGTGGTTAACGTTGTAACACGTGGTTAACTTTGTAACACGTGGTTAACTTTGTAACTCGTGGTTAACTGTGTAACACATTAACTTAGTAACACATGGTTAACTTTGTAACACGTGGTTATCTTTGTAACTCGTGGTTAACTTTGTAACACATGATTAACATTGTAACACGTGGTTATCTTTGTAACTCGTGGTTAACTTTGTAACGTGGTTAACTTTGTAACATGTTAACTTTGTAACTCGTGGTAAACTTTGTAACACGTGGTTAACGTTGTAACACGTGGTTAACTTTGTAACACGTTAACTTTGTAACACGTTAACTTTGTAACACATGGTTAACTTTGTAACACGTGGTTAACGTTGTAACACGTGGTTAACGTTGTAACACGTGGTTAACGTTGTAACACGTGGTTAACTTTGTAACACGTGGTTAACTTTGTAACACGTGGTTTACTTTGTAACACGTTAACTTTGTAACTCATGGTTGACGTTGTAACACGTGGTTAACGTTGTAACACGTGGTTAACTTTGTAACACATGGTTAACGTAACTCGTGGTTAACTTTGTAACACGTGGTTAACGTTGTAACACGTGGTTAACGTTGTAACACGTGGTTAACGTTGTAACACGTGGTTAACTTTGTAACACGTGGTTAACTTTGTAACACGTGGTTTACTTTGTAACACGTTAACTTTGTAACTCATGGTTGACGTTGTAACACGTGGTTAACGTTGTAACACGTGGTTAACTTTGTAACACATGGTTAACGTAACTCGTGGTTAACTTTGTAACTCGTGGTTAACTTTGTAACACGTTAACTTTGTAACACATGGTTGACGTTGTAACACGTGGTTAACGTTGTAACACGTGGTTAACGTTTTAACACATGGTTAACTTTGTAACTCGTGGTTAACTTTGTAACACGTTAACTTTGTAACTCGTGGTTAACATTGTAACACATGGTTAACTTTGTAACACATGGTTAACGTTGTAACACGTGGTTAACGTTGTAACACGTGGTTAACTTTGTAACACGTTAACTTTGTAACACATGGTTAACTTTGTAACACGTGGTTTACTTTGTAACACGTGGTTTACTTTGTAACACGTTAACTTTGTAACTCATGGTTGACGTTGTAACACGTGGTTAACTTTGTAACACATGGTTAACTTTGTAACACATGGTTAACGTAACTCGTGGTTAACTTTGTAACTCGTGGTTAACTTTGTAACACGTTAACTTTGTAACACATGGTTGACGTTGTAACACGTGGTTAACGTTGTAACACGTGGTTAACGTTGTAACACGTGGTTAACGTTGTAACACATGGTTAACTTTGTAACTCGTGGTTAACTTTGTAACACGTTAACTTTGTAACTCGTGGTTAACATTGTAACACGTTAACTTTGTAACACATGGTTAACGTTGTAACACGTGGTTAACGTTGTAACACGTGGTTAACTTTGTAACACGTGGTTAACTTTGTAAGACGTGGTTAACTTTGTAAGACGTGGTTAACTTTGTAAGACGTGGTTAACTTTGTAAGACGTGGTTAACTTTGTAACACGTTAACTTTGTAACACATGGTTAACTTTGTAACACATGGTTAACGTTGTAACACATGGTTAACGTTGTAACACATGGTTAACGTTGTAACACGTGGTTAACGTTGTAACACGTGGTTAACTTTGTAACACGTGGTTAACTTTGTAACACGTTAATGTTGTAACACGTGGTTAACGTTGTAACACGTGGTTATGTTGAAGAAAATCATCATAGCTTTGAATTGAACTTTGAATTGAACTTAACTCATTTGGGCTCACAAGTAAGTTAATATAACGTGTTATGTAACACATATTCTGGTACAAAACAACATTCTTAAGAAGTGATCAGGAGCAGACACAGGGTAATAAATCTCTCGTAAAAAGTACCAAAACATTTCCGTACTTGGAGCCGTGTTCTACCAGAGGACAAGAGGTCAGAACAGCATAAAAACATGCCCTAAGTAGGAGTCCAGATGTGTCATGTTTTTTTGATTCAACGGACTGGTTTGATGGGTGGGACGTAGCTAAAGGGGGCGTGAATTTTGACGATAAGAGTGATCTGTGTAAAGCAGTACATGGGAGTCGTTTCAATATACTGAACTGGTTGATGTTGGCTTGATCTTATTAAAACACTTCCCGCTGGTTGCAACTCCGGTCCGCCGTCTCTTCTCGTCATTTTGCCACAACAGTTAACGTTGTAACACGTGGTTAACGTTGTAACACGTGGTTAACTTTGTAACATGTGGTTAACGTTGTAACACGTGGTTAATGTTGTAACACGTGGTTAACTTTGTAACACGTGGTTAACTTTCGAACACGTGGTTAACGTTGCAACACGTTAACGTTGCAACACGTTAACGTTGCAACACGTTAACGTTGTAACACGTGGTTGACTTTAACACGTTAACTTTGTAACACGTGGTTAACTTTGTAACACGTTAACTTTGTAACACGTGGTTAACGTTGTAACACGTGGTTGACTTTGTAACTCATGGTTAACTTTGTAACACATTAACTTTGTAACACATGGTTAACATTGTAACACGTGGTTAAATTTGTAACACGTGGTTAACTTTGTAACACGTTAACTTTGTAACACGTGGTTAACGTTGTAACACGTGGTTAACTTTGTAACACGTGGTTAACGTTGTAACACGTGGTTAACGTAACACGTGGTTAACGTTGTAACTCGTGGTTAACTTTGTAACACGTGGTTAACTTTGTAACACGTGGTTAACTTTGTAACATGTTAACTTTGTAACACGTGGTTAACTTTGTAACACGTGGTTAACTTTGTAACACGTGGTTAACTTTGTAACATGTGGTTAACATTGTAACACGTGGTTAACTTTGTAACTCGTGGTTAACTTTGTAACACATTAACGTTGTAACACGTGGTTAACTTTGTAACACGTGGTTAACTTTGTAACTCGTGGTTAACTGTGTAACACATTAACTTAGTAACACATGGTTAACTTTGTAACACGTGGTTAACATTGTAACACGTGGCTAACTTTGTAACACGTGGTTATGTTGAAGAAAATCATCATAGCTTTGAATTGAACTTTGAATTGAACTTAACTCATTTGGGCTCACAAGTAAGTTAATATAACGTGTTATGTAACACATATTCTGGTACAAAACAACATTCTTAAGAAGTGATCAGGAGCAGACACAGGGTAATAAATCTCTCGTAAAAAGTACCAAAACATTTCCGTACTTGGAGCCGTGTTCTACCAGAGGACAAGAGGTCAGAACAGCATAAAAACATGCCCTAAGTAGGAGTCCAGATGTGTCATGTTTTTTCGATTCAACGGACTGGTTTGATGGGTGGGACGTAGCTAAAGGGGGCGTGAATTTTGACGATAAGAGTGATCTGTGTAAAGCAGTACATGGGAGTCGTTTCAATATACTGAACTGGTTGATGTTGGCTTGATCTTATTAAAACACTTCCCGCTGGTTGCAACTCCGGTCCGCCGTCTCTTCTCGTCATTTTGCCACAACAGTTAACGTTGTAACACGTGGTTAACGTTGTAACACGTGGTTAACTTTGTAACATGTGGTTAACGTTGTAACACGTGGTTAATGTTGTAACACGTGGTTAACTTTGTAACACGTGGTTAACTTTCGAACACGTGGTTAACGTTGCAACACGTTAACGTTGCAACACGTTAACGTTGCAACACGTTAACGTTGTAACACGTGGTTGACTTTAACACGTTAACTTTGTAACACGTGGTTAACTTTGTAACACGTTAACTTTGTAACACGTGGTTAACGTTGTAACACGTGGTTGACTTTGTAACTCATGGTTAACTTTGTAACACATTAACTTTGTAACACATGGTTAACATTGTAACACGTGGTTAAATTTGTAACACGTGGTTAACTTTGTAACACGTTAACTTTGTAACACGTGGTTAACGTTGTAACACGTGGTTAACTTTGTAACACGTGGTTAACGTTGTAACACGTGGTTAACTTTGTAACACGTGGTTAACGTTGTAACTCGTGGTTAACTTTGTAACACGTGGTTAACTTTGTAACACGTGGTTAACTTTGTAACATGTTAACTTTGTAACACGTGGTTAACTTTGTAACACGTGGTTAACTTTGTAACACGTGGTTAACTTTGTAACATGTGGTTAACATTGTAACACGTGGTTAACTTTGTAACTCGTGGTTAACTTTGTAACACATTAACGTTGTAACACGTGGTTAACTTTGTAACACGTGGTTAACTTTGTAACTCGTGGTTAACTGTGTAACACATTAACTTAGTAACACATGGTTAACTTTGTAACACGTGGTTAACATTGTAACACGTGGCTAACTTTGTAACACGTGGTTATGTTGAAGAAAATCATCATAGCTTTGAATTGAACTTTGAATTGAACTTAACTCATTTGGGCTCACAAGTAAGTTAATATAACGTGTTATGTAACACATATTCTGGTACAAAACAACATTCTTAAGAAGTGATCAGGAGCAGACACAGGGTAATAAATCTCTCGTAAAAAGTACCAAAACATTTCCGTACTTGGAGCCGTGTTCTACCAGAGGACAAGAGGTCAGAACAGCATAAAAACATGCCCTAAGTAGGAGTCCAGATGTGTCATGTTTTTTCGATTCAACGGACTGGTTTGATGGGTGGGACGTAGCTAAAGGGGGCGTGAATTTTGACGATAAGAGTGATCTGTGTAAAGCAGTACATGGGAGTCGTTTCAATATACTGAACTGGTTGATGTTGGCTTGATCTTATTAAAACACTTCCCGCTGGTTGCAACTCCGGTCCGCCGTCTCTTCTCGTCATTTTGCCACAACAGTTAACGTTGTAACACGTGGTTAACGTTGTAACACGTGGTTAACTTTGTAACATGTGGTTAACGTTGTAACACGTGGTTAATGTTGTAACACGTGGTTAACTTTGTAACACGTGGTTAACGTTGCAACACGTTAACGTTGCAACACGTTAACGTTGTAACACGTGGTTGACTTTAACACGTTAACTTTGTAACACGTGGTTAACTTTGTAACACGTTAACTTTGTAACACGTGGTTAACGTTGTAACATGTGGTTGACTTTGTAACTCATGGTTAACTTTGTAACACATTAACTTTGTAACACATGGTTAACTTTGTAACACGTGGTTTACTTTGTAACACGTGGTTAACTTTGTAACACGTGGTTTACTTTGTAACACGTTAACTTTGTAACTCATGGTTGACGTTGTAACACGTGGTTAACGTTGTAACACGTGGTTAACGTTGTAACACATGGTTAACTTTGTAACTCGTGGTTAACTTTGTAACACGTTAACTTTGTAACTCGTGGTTAACATTGTAACACATGGTTAACTTTGTAACACATGGTTAACGTTGTAACACGTGGTTAACGTTGTAACACGTGGTTAACTTTGTAACACGTTAACTTTGTAACACATGGTTAACTTTGTAACACGTGGTTTACTTTGTAACACGTGGTTTACTTTGTAACACGTTAACTTTGTAACTCATGGTTGACGTTGTAACACGTGGTTAACGTTGTAACACGTGGTTAACTTTGTAACACATGGTTAACGTAACTCGTGGTTAACTTTGTAACTCGTGGTTAACTTTGTAACACGTTAACTTTGTAACACATGGTTGACGTTGTAACACGTGGTTAACGTTGTAACACGTGGTTAACGTTGTAACACATGGTTAACTTTGTAACTCGTGGTTAACTTTGTAACACGTTAACTTTGTAACTCGTGGTTAACATTGTAACACGTTAACTTTGTAACACATGGTTAACGTTGTAACACGTGGTTAACGTTGTAACACGTGGTTAACTTTGTAACACGTGGTTAACTTTGTAAGACGTGGTTAACTTTGTAAGACGTGGTTAACTTTGTAAGACGTGGTTAACTTTGTAACACGTTAACTTTGTAACACATGGTTAACTTTGTAACACATGGTTAACGTTGTAACACATGGTTAACGTTGTAACACATGGTTAACGTTGTAACACGTGGTTAACTTTGTAACACGTGGTTAACTTTGTAACACGTTAATGTTGTAACACGTGGTTAACGTTGTAACACGTGGTTATGTTGAAGAAAATCATCATAGCTTTGAATTGAACTTTGAATTGAACTTAACTCATTTGGGCTCACAAGTAAGTTAATATAACGTGTTATGTAACACATATTCTGGTACAAAACAACATTCTTAAGAAGTGATCAGGAGCAGACACAGGGTAATAAATCTCTCGTAAAAAGTACCAAAACATTTCCGTACTTGGAGCCGTGTTCTACCAGAGGACAAGAGGTCAGAACAGCATAAAAACATGCCCTAAGTAGGAGTCCAGATGTGTCATGTTTTTTTGATTCAACGGACTGGTTTGATGGGTGGGACGTAGCTAAAGGGGGCGTGAATTTTGACGATAAGAGTGATCTGTGTAAAGCAGTACATGGGAGTCGTTTCAATATACTGAACTGGTTGATGTTGGCTTGATCTTATTAAAACACTTCCCGCTGGTTGCAACTCCGGTCCGCCGTCTCTTCTCGTCATTTTGCCACAACAGTTAACGTTGTAACACGTGGTTAACGTTGTAACACGTGGTTAACTTTGTAACATGTGGTTAACGTTGTAACACGTGGTTAACGTTGTAACACGTGGTTAACTTTGTAACACGTGGTTAACTTTCGAACACGTGGTTAACGTTGCAACACGTTAACGTTGCAACACGTTAACGTTGCAACACGTTAACGTTGCAACACGTTAACGTTGTAACACGTGGTTGACTTTAACACGTTAACTTTGTAACACGTGGTTAACTTTGTAACACGTTAACTTTGTAACACGTGGTTAACGTTGTAACACGTGGTTGACTTTGTAACTCATGGTTAACTTTGTAACACATTAACTTTGTAACACATGGTTAACATTGTAACACGTGGTTAAATTTGTAACACGTGGTTAACTTTGTAACACGTTAACTTTGTAACACGTGGTTAACGTTGTAACACGTGGTTAACTTTGTAACACGTGGTTAACGTTGTAACACGTGGTTAACGTAACACGTGGTTAACGTTGTAACTCGTGGTTAACTTTGTAACACGTGGTTAACTTTGTAACACGTGGTTAACTTTGTAACATGTTAACTTTGTAACACGTGGTTAACTTTGTAACACGTGGTTAACTTTGTAACACGTGGTTAACTTTGTAACATGTGGTTAACATTGTAACACGTGGTTAACTTTGTAACTCGTGGTTAACTTTGTAACACATTAACGTTGTAACACGTGGTTAACTTTGTAACACGTGGTTAACTTTGTAACTCGTGGTTAACTGTGTAACACATTAACTTAGTAACACATGGTTAACTTTGTAACACGTGGTTAACATTGTAACACGTGGCTAACTTTGTAACACGTGGTTAACTTTGTAACACGTTAACTTTGTAACACATTGTTAACATTGTAACACATGGTTAACTTTCTAACACCTGGTTAACGTTGTAACACGTGGTTAACTTTGTAACACGTGGTTATCTTTGTAACTCGTGGTTAACGTTGTAACACGTGGTTAACTTTGTAACACGTGGTTAACTTTGTAACTCGTGGTTAACTGTGTAACACATTAACTTAGTAACACATGGTTAACTTTGTAACACGTGGTAAACTTTGTAACACGTGGTTAACGTTGTAACACGTGGTTAACTTTGTAAATCGTGGTTAACTTTGTAACACGTGGTTAACATTGTAACACGTTAACTTTGTAACACATGGTTAACTTTGTAACACATGGTTAACGTTGTAACACGTGGTTAACGTTGTAACACGTGGTTAACTTTGTAACACGTGGTTAACTTTGTAACACGTGGTTAACTTTGTAACACGTTAATGTTGTAACACGTGGTTAACGTTGTAACACGTGGTTATGTTGAAGAAAATCATCATAGCTTTGAATTGAACTTTGAATTGAACTTAACTCATTTGGGCTCACAAGTAAGTTAATATAACGTGTTATGTAACACATATTCTGGTACAAAACAACATTCTTAAGAAGTGATCAGGAGCAGACACAGGGTAATAAATCTCTCGTAAAAAGTACCAAAACATTTCCGTACTTGGAGCCGTGTTCTACCAGAGGACAAGAGGTCAGAACAGCATAAAAACATGCCCTAAGTAGGAGTCCAGATGTGTCATGTTTTTTCGATTCAACGGACTGGTTTGATGGGTGGGACGTAGCTAAAGGGGGCGTGAATTTTGACGATAAGAGTGATCTGTGTAAAGCAGTACATGGGAGTCGTTTCAATATACTGAACTGGTTGATGTTGGCTTGATCTTATTAAAACACTTCCCGCTGGTTGCAACTCCGGTCCGCCGTCTCTTCTCGTCATTTTGCCACAACAGTTAACGTTGTAACACGTGGTTAACGTTGTAACACGTGGTTAACTTTGTAACATGTGGTTAACGTTGTAACACGTGGTTAATGTTGTAACACGTGGTTAACTTTGTAACACGTGGTTAACGTTGCAACACGTTAACGTTGCAACACGTTAACGTTGTAACACGTGGTTGACTTTAACACGTTAACTTTGTAACACGTGGTTAACTTTGTAACACGTTAACTTTGTAACACGTGGTTAACGTTGTAACATGTGGTTGACTTTGTAACTCATGGTTAACTTTGTAACACATTAACTTTGTAACACATGGTTAACTTTGTAACACGTGGTTTACTTTGTAACACGTGGTTAACTTTGTAACACGTGGTTTACTTTGTAACACGTTAACTTTGTAACTCATGGTTGACGTTGTAACACGTGGTTAACGTTGTAACACGTGGTTAACTTTGTAACACATGGTTAACGTAACTCGTGGTTAACTTTGTAACTCGTGGTTAACTTTGTAACACGTTAACTTTGTAACACATGGTTGACGTTGTAACACGTGGTTAACGTTGTAACACGTGGTTAACGTTGTAACACATGGTTAACTTTGTAACTCGTGGTTAACTTTGTAACACGTTAACTTTGTAACTCGTGGTTAACATTGTAACACATGGTTAACTTTGTAACACATGGTTAACGTTGTAACACGTGGTTAACGTTGTAACACGTGGTTAACTTTGTAACACGTTAACTTTGTAACACATGGTTAACTTTGTAACACGTGGTTTACTTTGTAACACGTGGTTTACTTTGTAACACGTTAACTTTGTAACTCATGGTTGACGTTGTAACACGTGGTTAACGTTGTAACACGTGGTTAACTTTGTAACACATGGTTAACGTAACTCGTGGTTAACTTTGTAACTCGTGGTTAACTTTGTAACACGTTAACTTTGTAACACATGGTTGACGTTGTAACACGTGGTTAACGTTGTAACACGTGGTTAACGTTGTAACACATGGTTAACTTTGTAACTCGTGGTTAACTTTGTAACACGTTAACTTTGTAACTCGTGGTTAACATTGTAACACGTTAACTTTGTAACACATGGTTAACGTTGTAACACGTGGTTAACGTTGTAACACGTGGTTAACTTTGTAACACGTGGTTAACTTTGTAACACGTGGTTAACTTTGTAAGACGTGGTTAACTTTGTAAGACGTGGTTAACTTTGTAACACGTGGTTAACTTTGTAAAACGTGGTTAACTTTGTAACACGTTAACTTTGTAACACATGGTTAACTTTGTAACACATGGTTAACGTTGTAACACATGGTTAACGTTGTAACACGTGGTTAACTTTGTAACACGTGGTTAACTTTGTAACACGTTAATGTTGTAACACGTGGTTAACGTTGTAACACGTGGTTATGTTGAAGAAAATCATCATAGCTTTGAATTGAACTTTGAATTGAACTTAACTCATTTGGGCTCACAAGTAAGTTAATATAACGTGTTATGTAACACATATTCTGGTACAAAACAACATTCTTAAGAAGTGATCAGGAGCAGACACAGGGTAATAAATCTCTCGTAAAAAGTACCAAAACATTTCCGTACTTGGAGCCGTGTTCTACCAGAGGACAAGAGGTCAGAACAGCATAAAAACATGCCCTAAGTAGGAGTCCAGATGTGTCATGTTTTTTCGATTCAACGGACTGGTTTGATGGGTGGGACGTAGCTAAAGGGGGCGTGAATTTTGACGATAAGAGTGATCTGTGTAAAGCAGTACATGGGAGTCGTTTCAATATACTGAACTGGTTGATGTTGGCTTGATCTTATTAAAACACTTCCCGCTGGTTGCAACTCCGGTCCGCCGTCTCTTCTCGTCATTTTGCCACAACAGTTAACGTTGTAACACGTGGTTAACGTTGTAACACGTGGTTAACTTTGTAACATGTGGTTAACGTTGTAACACGTGGTTAATGTTGTAACACGTGGTTAACTTTGTAACACGTGGTTAACGTTGCAACACGTTAACGTTGCAACACGTTAACGTTGTAACACGTGGTTGACTTTAACACGTTAACTTTGTAACACGTGGTTAACTTTGTAACACGTTAACTTTGTAACACGTGGTTAACGTTGTAACATGTGGTTGACTTTGTAACTCATGGTTAACTTTGTAACACATTAACTTTGTAACACATGGTTAACTTTGTAACACGTGGTTTACTTTGTAACACGTGGTTAACTTTGTAACACGTGGTTTACTTTGTAACACGTTAACTTTGTAACTCATGGTTGACGTTGTAACACGTGGTTAACGTTGTAACACGTGGTTAACGTTGTAACACATGGTTAACTTTGTAACTCGTGGTTAACTTTGTAACACGTTAACTTTGTAACTCGTGGTTAACATTGTAACACATGGTTAACTTTGTAACACATGGTTAACGTTGTAACACGTGGTTAACGTTGTAACACGTGGTTAACTTTGTAACACGTTAACTTTGTAACACATGGTTAACTTTGTAACACGTGGTTTACTTTGTAACACGTGGTTTACTTTGTAACACGTTAACTTTGTAACTCATGGTTGACGTTGTAACACGTGGTTAACGTTGTAACACGTGGTTAACTTTGTAACACATGGTTAACGTAACTCGTGGTTAACTTTGTAACTCGTGGTTAACTTTGTAACACGTTAACTTTGTAACACATGGTTGACGTTGTAACACGTGGTTAACGTTGTAACACGTGGTTAACGTTGTAACACATGGTTAACTTTGTAACTCGTGGTTAACTTTGTAACACGTTAACTTTGTAACTCGTGGTTAACATTGTAACACGTTAACTTTGTAACACATGGTTAACGTTGTAACACGTGGTTAACGTTGTAACACGTGGTTAACTTTGTAACACGTGGTTAACTTTGTAAGACGTGGTTAACTTTGTAACACGTGGTTAACTTTGTAAGACGTGGTTAACTTTGTAACACGTTAACTTTGTAACACATGGTTAACTTTGTAACACATGGTTAACGTTGTAACACATGGTTAACGTTGTAACACATGGTTAACGTTGTAACACGTGGTTAACTTTGTAACACGTGGTTAACTTTGTAACACGTTAATGTTGTAACACGTGGTTAACGTTGTAACACGTGGTTATGTTGAAGAAAATCATCATAGCTTTGAATTGAACTTTGAATTGAACTTAACTCATTTGGGCTCACAAGTAAGTTAATATAACGTGTTATGTAACACATATTCTGGTACAAAACAACATTCTTAAGAAGTGATCAGGAGCAGACACAGGGTAATAAATCTCTCGTAAAAAGTACCAAAACATTTCCGTACTTGGAGCCGTGTTCTACCAGAGGACAAGAGGTCAGAACAGCATAAAAACATGCCCTAAGTAGGAGTCCAGATGTGTCATGTTTTTTTGATTCAACGGACTGGTTTGATGGGTGGGACGTAGCTAAAGGGGGCGTGAATTTTGACGATAAGAGTGATCTGTGTAAAGCAGTACATGGGAGTCGTTTCAATATACTGAACTGGTTGATGTTGGCTTGATCTTATTAAAACACTTCCCGCTGGTTGCAACTCCGGTCCGCCGTCTCTTCTCGTCATTTTGCCACAACAGTTAACGTTGTAACACGTGGTTAACGTTGTAACACGTGGTTAACTTTGTAACATGTGGTTAACGTTGTAACACGTGGTTAATGTTGTAACACGTGGTTAACTTTGTAACACGTGGTTAACTTTCGAACACGTGGTTAACGTTGCAACACGTTAACGTTGCAACACGTTAACGTTGCAACACGTTAACGTTGTAACACGTGGTTGACTTTAACACGTTAACTTTGTAACACGTGGTTAACTTTGTAACACGTTAACTTTGTAACACGTGGTTAACGTTGTAACACGTGGTTGACTTTGTAACTCATGGTTAACTTTGTAACACATTAACTTTGTAACACATGGTTAACATTGTAACACGTGGTTAAATTTGTAACACGTGGTTAACTTTGTAACACGTTAACTTTGTAACACGTGGTTAACGTTGTAACACGTGGTTAACTTTGTAACACGTGGTTAACGTTGTAACACGTGGTTAACGTAACACGTGGTTAACGTTGTAACTCGTGGTTAACTTTGTAACACGTGGTTAACTTTGTAACACGTGGTTAACTTTGTAACATGTTAACTTTGTAACACGTGGTTAACTTTGTAACACGTGGTTAACTTTGTAACACGTGGTTAACTTTGTAACATGTGGTTAACATTGTAACACGTGGTTAACTTTGTAACTCGTGGTTAACTTTGTAACACATTAACGTTGTAACACGTGGTTAACTTTGTAACACGTGGTTAACTTTGTAACTCGTGGTTAACTGTGTAACACATTAACTTAGTAACACATGGTTAACTTTGTAACACGTGGTTAACATTGTAACACGTGGCTAACTTTGTAACACGTGGTTAACTTTGTAACACGTTAACTTTGTAACACATTGTTAACATTGTAACACATGGTTAACTTTCTAACACCTGGTTAACGTTGTAACACGTGGTTAACTTTGTAACACGTGGTTATCTTTGTAACTCGTGGTTAACGTTGTAACACGTGGTTAACTTTGTAACACGTGGTTAACTTTGTAACTCGTGGTTAACTGTGTAACACATTAACTTAGTAACACATGGTTAACTTTGTAACACGTGGTAAACTTTGTAACACGTGGTTAACGTTGTAACACGTGGTTAACTTTGTAAATCGTGGTTAACTTTGTAACACGTGGTTAACATTGTAACACGTTAACTTTGTAACACATGGTTAACTTTGTAACACATGGTTAACGTTGTAACACGTGGTTAACGTTGTAACACGTGGTTAACTTTGTAACACGTGGTTAACTTTGTAACACGTGGTTAACTTTGTAACACGTTAATGTTGTAACACGTGGTTAACGTTGTAACACGTGGTTATGTTGAAGAAAATCATCATAGCTTTGAATTGAACTTTGAATTGAACTTAACTCATTTGGGCTCACAAGTAAGTTAATATAACGTGTTATGTAACACATATTCTGGTACAAAACAACATTCTTAAGAAGTGATCAGGAGCAGACACAGGGTAATAAATCTCTCGTAAAAAGTACCAAAACATTTCCGTACTTGGAGCCGTGTTCTACCAGAGGACAAGAGGTCAGAACAGCATAAAAACATGCCCTAAGTAGGAGTCCAGATGTGTCATGTTTTTTCGATTCAACGGACTGGTTTGATGGGTGGGACGTAGCTAAAGGGGGCGTGAATTTTGACGATAAGAGTGATCTGTGTAAAGCAGTACATGGGAGTCGTTTCAATATACTGAACTGGTTGATGTTGGCTTGATCTTATTAAAACACTTCCCGCTGGTTGCAACTCCGGTCCGCCGTCTCTTCTCGTCATTTTGCCACAACAGTTAACGTTGTAACACGTGGTTAACGTTGTAACACGTGGTTAACTTTGTAACATGTGGTTAACGTTGTAACACGTGGTTAATGTTGTAACACGTGGTTAACTTTGTAACACGTGGTTAACGTTGCAACACGTTAACGTTGCAACACGTTAACGTTGTAACACGTGGTTGACTTTAACACGTTAACTTTGTAACACGTGGTTAACTTTGTAACACGTTAACTTTGTAACACGTGGTTAACGTTGTAACATGTGGTTGACTTTGTAACTCATGGTTAACTTTGTAACACATTAACTTTGTAACACATGGTTAACTTTGTAACACGTGGTTTACTTTGTAACACGTGGTTAACTTTGTAACACGTGGTTTACTTTGTAACACGTTAACTTTGTAACTCATGGTTGACGTTGTAACACGTGGTTAACGTTGTAACACGTGGTTAACTTTGTAACACATGGTTAACGTAACTCGTGGTTAACTTTGTAACTCGTGGTTAACTTTGTAACACGTTAACTTTGTAACACATGGTTGACGTTGTAACACGTGGTTAACGTTGTAACACGTGGTTAACGTTGTAACACATGGTTAACTTTGTAACTCGTGGTTAACTTTGTAACACGTTAACTTTGTAACTCGTGGTTAACATTGTAACACATGGTTAACTTTGTAACACATGGTTAACGTTGTAACACGTGGTTAACGTTGTAACACGTGGTTAACTTTGTAACACGTTAACTTTGTAACACATGGTTAACTTTGTAACACGTGGTTTACTTTGTAACACGTGGTTTACTTTGTAACACGTTAACTTTGTAACTCATGGTTGACGTTGTAACACGTGGTTAACGTTGTAACACGTGGTTAACTTTGTAACACATGGTTAACGTAACTCGTGGTTAACTTTGTAACTCGTGGTTAACTTTGTAACACGTTAACTTTGTAACACATGGTTGACGTTGTAACACGTGGTTAACGTTGTAACACGTGGTTAACGTTGTAACACATGGTTAACTTTGTAACTCGTGGTTAACTTTGTAACACGTTAACTTTGTAACTCGTGGTTAACATTGTAACACGTTAACTTTGTAACACATGGTTAACGTTGTAACACGTGGTTAACGTTGTAACACGTGGTTAACTTTGTAACACGTGGTTAACTTTGTAACACGTGGTTAACTTTGTAAGACGTGGTTAACTTTGTAAGACGTGGTTAACTTTGTAACACGTGGTTAACTTTGTAAAACGTGGTTAACTTTGTAACACGTTAACTTTGTAACACATGGTTAACTTTGTAACACATGGTTAACGTTGTAACACATGGTTAACGTTGTAACACGTGGTTAACTTTGTAACACGTGGTTAACTTTGTAACACGTTAATGTTGTAACACGTGGTTAACGTTGTAACACGTGGTTATGTTGAAGAAAATCATCATAGCTTTGAATTGAACTTTGAATTGAACTTAACTCATTTGGGCTCACAAGTAAGTTAATATAACGTGTTATGTAACACATATTCTGGTACAAAACAACATTCTTAAGAAGTGATCAGGAGCAGACACAGGGTAATAAATCTCTCGTAAAAAGTACCAAAACATTTCCGTACTTGGAGCCGTGTTCTACCAGAGGACAAGAGGTCAGAACAGCATAAAAACATGCCCTAAGTAGGAGTCCAGATGTGTCATGTTTTTTCGATTCAACGGACTGGTTTGATGGGTGGGACGTAGCTAAAGGGGGCGTGAATTTTGACGATAAGAGTGATCTGTGTAAAGCAGTACATGGGAGTCGTTTCAATATACTGAACTGGTTGATGTTGGCTTGATCTTATTAAAACACTTCCCGCTGGTTGCAACTCCGGTCCGCCGTCTCTTCTCGTCATTTTGCCACAACAGTTAACGTTGTAACACGTGGTTAACGTTGTAACACGTGGTTAACTTTGTAACACGTGGTTAACGTTGTAACACGTGGTTAATGTTGTAACACGTGGTTAACTTTGTAACACGTGGTTAACTTTCGAACACGTGGTTAACGTTGCAACACGTTAACGTTGCAACACGTTAACGTTGTAACACGTGGTTGACTTTAACACGTTAACTTTGTAACACGTGGTTAACTTTGTAACACGTTAACTTTGTAACACGTGGTTAACGTTGTAACACGTGGTTGACTTTGTAACTCATGGTTAACTTTGTAACACATTAACTTTGTAACACATGGTTAACATTGTAACACGTGGTTAACTTTGTAACACGTGGTTAACTTTGTAACACGTTAACTTTGTAACACGTGGTTAACGTTGTAACACGTGGTTAACTTTGTAACACGTGGTTAACGTTGTAACACGTGGTTAACGTAACACGTGGTTAACGTTGTAACTCGTGGTTAACTTTGTAACACGTGGTTAACTTTGTAACACGTGGTTAACTTTGTAACATGTTAACTTTGTAACACGTGGTTAACTTTGTAACACGTGGTTAACTTTGTAACACGTGGTTAACTTTGTAACATGTGGTTAACATT
Source organism: Lycodopsis pacificus (assembly GCA_028022725.1). NCBI lineage: Eukaryota > Metazoa > Chordata > Actinopteri > Perciformes > Zoarcidae > Lycodopsis > Lycodopsis pacificus. Next base: position 1,039,231 of record CM051692.1, read on the forward strand.
GTAACACGTGGTTAACTTTGTAACTCGTGGTTAACTTTGTAACACATTAACGTTGTAACACGTGGTTAACTTTGTAACACGTGGTTAACTTTGTAACTCGTGGTTAACTGTGTAACACATTAACTTAGTAACACATGGTTAACTTTGTAACACGTGGTTAACATTGTAACACGTGGCTAACTTTGTAACACGTGGTTAACTTTGTAACACGTTAACTTTGTAACACATTGTTAACATTGTAACACATGGTTAACTTTCTAACACCTGGTTAACGTTGTAACACGTGGTTAACGTTGTAACACGTAGTTAACTTTGTAACTCGTGGTTAACTTTGTAACACGTTAACGTTGTAACACGTGGTTAACTTTGTAACACGTGGTTAACTTTGTAACTCGTGGTTAACTGTGTAACACATTAACTTAGTAACACATGGTTAACTTTGTAACACGTGGTTATCTTTGTAACTCGTGGTTAACTTTGTAACACATGATTAACATTGTAACACGTGGTTATCTTTGTAACTCGTGGTTAACTTTGTAACATGTTAACTTTGTAACTCGTGGTTAACTTTGTAACACGTGGTAAACTTTGTAACACGTGGTTAACGTTGTAACACGTGGTTAACTTTGTAAATCGTGGTTAACTTTGTAACACGTGGTTAACATTGTAACACGTTAACTTTGTAACACATGGTTAACTTTGTAACACATGGTTAACGTTGTAACACGTGGTTAACGTTGTAACACGTGGTTAACTTTGTAACACGTGGTTAACTTTGTAACACGTGGTTAACTTTGTAACACGTTAATGTTGTAACACGTGGTTAACGTTGTAACACGTGGTTATGTTGAAGAAAATCATCATAGCTTTGAATTGAACTTTGAATTGAACTTAACTCATTTGGGCTCACAAGTAAGTTAATATAACGTGTTATGTAACACATATTCTGGTACAAAACAACATTCTTAAGAAGTGATCAGGAGCAGACACAGGGTAATAAATCTCTCGTAAAAAGTACCAAAACATTTCCGTACTTGGAGCCGTGTTCTACCAGAGGACAAGAGGTCAGAACAGCATAAAAACATGCCCTAAGTAGGAGTCCAGATGTGTCATGTTTTTTCGATTCAACGGACTGGTTTGATGGGTGGGACGTAGCTAAAGGGGGCGTGAATTTTGACGATAAGAGTGATCTGTGTAAAGCAGTACATGGGAGTCGTTTCAATATACTGAACTGGTTGATGTTGGCTTGATCTTATTAAAACACTTCCCGCTGGTTGCAACTCCGGTCCGCCGTCTCTTCTCGTCATTTTGCCACAACAGTTAACGTTGTAACACGTGGTTAACGTTGTAACACGTGGTTAACTTTGTAACATGTGGTTAACGTTGTAACACGTGGTTAATGTTGTAACACGTGGTTAACTTTGTAACACGTGGTTAACGTTGCAACACGTTAACGTTGCAACACGTGGTTAACGTTGTAACACGTGGTTGACTTTAACACGTTAACTTTGTAACACGTGGTTAACTTTGTAACACGTTAACTTTGTAACACGTGGTTAACGTTGTAACACGTGGTTGACTTTGTAACTCATGGTTAACTTTGTAACACATTAACTTTGTAACACATGGTTAACATTGTAACACGTGGTTAACTTTGTAACACGTGGTTAACTTTGTAACACGTTAACTTTGTAACACGTGGTTAACGTTGTAACACGTGGTTAACTTTGTAACACGTGGTTAACGTTGTAACACGTGGTTAACGTAACACGTGGTTAACGTAACACGTGGTTAACTTTGTAACTCGTGGTTAACTTTGTAACACGTGGTTAACTTTGTAACACGTGGTTAACTTTGTAACATGTTAACTTTGTAACACGTGGTTAACTTTGTAACACGTGGTTAACTTTGTAACACGTGGTTAACTTTGTAACATGTTAACTTTGTAACACGTGGTTAACTTTGTAACACGTGGTTAACTTTGTAACACGTGGTTAACTTTGTAACACGTTAACTTTGTAACTCATGGTTGACGTTGTAACACGTGGTTAACGTTGTAACACGTGGTTAACTTTGTAACACATGGTTAACGTAACTCGTGGTTAACTTTGTAACTCGTGGTTAACTTTGTAACACGTTAACTTTGTAACACATGGTTGACGTTGTAACACGTGGTTAACGTTGTAACACGTGGTTAACGTTGTAACACATGGTTAACTTTGTAACTCGTGGTTAACTTTGTAACACGTTAACTTTGTAACTCGTGGTTAACATTGTAACACATGGTTAACTTTGGAACACATGGTTAACGTTGTAACACGTGGTTAACGTTGTAACACGTGGTTAACTTTGTAACACGTTAACTTTGTAACTCATGGTTGACGTTGTAACACGTGGTTAACGTTGTAACACGTGGTTAACTTTGTAACACATGGTTAACGTAACTCGTGGTTAACTTTGTAACTCGTGGTTAACTTTGTAACACGTTAACTTTGTAACACATGGTTGACGTTGTAACACGTGGTTAACGTTGTAACACGTGGTTAACGTTGTAACACATGGTTAACTTTGTAACTCGTGGTTAACTTTGTAACACGTTAACTTTGTAACTCGTGGTTAACATTGTAACACGTTAACTTTGTAACACGTGGTTAACGTTGTAACACGTGGTTAACGTTGTAACACGTGGTTAACGTTGTAACACGTGGTTAACTTTGTAAGACGTGGTTAACTTTGTAAGACGTGGTTAACTTTGTAACACGTGGTTAACTTTGTAACACGTGGTTAACTTTGTAAAACGTGGTTAACTTTGTAAAACGTGGTTAACTTTGTAACACGTTAACTTTGTAACACGTGGTTAACTTTGTAAGACGTGGTTAACTTTGTAAGACGTGGTTAACTTTGTAACACGTGGTTAACATTGTAACACGTGGTTAACGTTGTAACACGTGGTTAACGTTGTAACACGTGGTTAACTTTCGAACACGTGGTTAAGTTTCGAACACGTGGTGAACGTTGCAACACGTTAACATTGTAACACGTGGTTAACTTTGTAAGACGTGGTTAACTTTGTAACATATGGTTCACGTTGTAACACATGGTTGACTTTCTAACACGTTAACTTTGTAACACGTGGTTAACGTAACACGTGGTTAACGTTGTAACTCGTGGTTAACTTTGTAACACGTGGTTAACTTTGTAACACGTGGTTAACTTTGTAACACGTGGTTAACTTTGTAACATGTTAACTTTGTAACACGTGGTTAACTTTGTAACACGTGGTTAACTTTGTAACACGTGGTTAACTTTGTAACATGTGGTTAACATTGTAACACGTGGTTAACTTTGTAACTCGTGGTTAACTTTGTAACACATTAACGTTGTAACACGTGGTTAACTTTGTAACACGTGGTTAACTTTGTAACTCGTGGTTAACTGTGTAACACATTAACTTAGTAACACATGGTTAACTTTGTAACACGTGGCTATCTTTGTAACTCGTGGTTAACTTTGTAACACATGATTAACATTGTAACACGTGGTTATCTTTGTAACTCGTGGTTAACTTTGTAACATGTTAACTTTGTAACTCGTGGTAAACTTTGTAACACGTGGTTAACGTTGTAACACGTGGTTAACTTTGTAACACGTTAACTTTGTAACACATGGTTAACTTTGTAACACGTGGTTAACGTTGTAACACGTGGTTAACGTTGTAACACGTGGTTAACTTTGTAACACGTGGTTAACTTTGTAACACGTGGTTAACGTTGTAACTCGTGGTTAACGTAACACGTGGTTAACTTTGTAACACGTGGTTAACGTTGTAACTCGTGGTTAACGTAACACGTGGTTAACTTTGTAATATGTTAACTTTGTAACACATGGTTAACGTTGTAACACGTGGTTAACTTTGTAACACGTGGTTAACGTTGCAACACGTGGTTAACTTTGTAACACGTGGTTCACGTTGTAACACGTGGTTAACTTTGTAACACGTGGTTAACTTTGTAACACGTGGTTAACTTTGTAACACGTGGTTAACGTTGTAAGACGTGGTCAACGTTGTAAGACGTGGTTAACGTTGTAACACGTGGTTAACTTTGTAACACGTGGTTAACTTTGTAACACGTGGTTAACTTTCGAACACGTGGTTAACGTTGCAACACGTGGTTAACTTTGTAACACGTGGTTAACTTTCGAACACGTGGTTAACGTTGCAACACATTAACGTTGCAACACGTTAACGTTGTAACACGTGGTTGACTTTCGAACACGTTAACTTTGTAACACGTGGTTAACTTTGTAACACGTTAACTTTGTAACACGTGGTTAACATTGTAACACGTGGCTAACTTTGTAACACGTGGTTAACTTTGTAACACGTGGTTAACTTTGTAACACGTTAACTTTGTAACACATGGTTAACTTTGTAACACGTGGTTAACGTTGTAACACGTGGTTAACGTTGTAACACGTGGTTAACTTTCGAACACGTGGTTAAGTTTCGAACACGTGGTGAACGTTGCAACACGTTAACATTGTAACACGTGGTTAACTTTGTAAGACGTGGTTAACTTTGTAACATATGGTTCACGTTGTAACACATGGTTGACTTTCTAACACGTTAACTTTGTAACACGTGGTTAACGTAACACGTGGTTAACGTTGTAACTCGTGGTTAACTTTGTAACACGTGGTTAACTTTGTAACACGTGGTTAACTTTGTAACATGTTAACTTTGTAACACGTGGTTAACTTTGTAACACGTGGTTAACTTTGTAACACGTGGTTAACTTTGTAACATGTGGTTAACATTGTAACACGTGGTTAACTTTGTAACACATTAACGTTGTAACACGTGGTTAACTTTGTAACACGTGGTTAACTTTGTAACTCGTGGTTAACTGTGTAACACATTAACTTAGTAACACATGGTTAACTTTGTAACACGTGGCTATCTTTGTAACTCGTGGTTAACTTTGTAACACATGATTAACATTGTAACACGTGGTTATCTTTGTAACTCGTGGTTAACTTTGTAACATGTTAACTTTGTAACTCGTGGTAAACTTTGTAACACGTGGTTAACGTTGTAACACGTGGTTAACTTTGTAACACGTTAACTTTGTAACACATGGTTAACTTTGTAACACGTGGTTAACGTTGTAACACGTGGTTAACGTTGTAACACGTGGTTAACTTTGTAACACGTGGTTAACTTTGTAACACGTGGTTAACGTAACACGTGGTTAACGTTGTAACTCGTGGTTAACGTAACACGTGGTTAACTTTGTAATATGTTAACTTTGTAACACATGGTTAACGTTGTAACACGTGGTTAACTTTGTAACACGTGGTTCACGTTGTAACACGTGGTTAACTTTGTAACACGTGGTTAACTTTGTAACACGTGGTTAACTTTGTAAGACGTGGTTAACGTTGTAAGACGTGGTTAACGTTGTAACACGTGGTTAACGTTGTAACACGTGGTTAACTTTGTAACACGTGGTTAACTTTCGAACACGTGGTTAACGTTGCAACACGTGGTTAACTTTGTAACACGTGGTTAACTTTCGAACACGTGGTTAACGTTGCAACACATTAACGTTGCAACACGTTAACGTTGTAACACGTGGTTGACTTTCTAACACGTTAACTTTGTAACACGTGGTTAACTTTGTAACACGTTAACTTTGTAACACGTGGTTAACATTGTAACACGTGGCTAACTTTGTAACACGTGGTTAACTTTGTAACACGTGGTTAACTTTGTAACACGTTAACTTTGTAACACATGGTTAACTTTGTAACACGTGGTTAACGTTGTAACACGTGGTTAACGTTGTAACACGTGGTTAACTTTGTAACACGTGGTTAACATTGTAACACGTGGTTAACGTAACACGTGGTTAACGTTGTAACTCGTGGTTAACTTTGTAACACGTGGTTAACTTTGTAATATGTTAACTTTGTAACACATAGTTAACGTTGTAACACGTGGTTAACTTTGTAACACGTGGTTAACTTTGTAACACGTGGTTAACGTTGTAACACGTGGTTAACTTTGTAACACGTGGTTAACGTTGTAACACGTGGTTAACGTTGTAACACGTGGTTAACTTTCGAACACGTGGTTAACTTTCGAACACGTGGTTAACTTTCGAACACGTGGTTAACTTTCGAACACGTGGTTAACTTTGTAACACGTGGTTAACTTTGTAACACGTGGTTAACTTTGTAACACGTGGTTAACGTTGTAACACGTGGTTAACTTTCGAACACGTGGTTAAGTTTCGAACACGTGGTGAACGTTGCAACACGTTAACATTGTAACACGTGGTTAACTTTGTAAGACGTGGTTAACTTTGTAACATATGGTTCACGTTGTAACACATGGTTGACTTTCTAACACGTTAACTTTGTAACACGTGGTTAACGTAACACGTGGTTAACGTTGTAACTCGTGGTTAACTTTGTAACACGTGGTTAACTTTGTAACACGTGGTTAACTTTGTAACATGTTAACTTTGTAACACGTGGTTAACTTTGTAACACGTGGTTAACTTTGTAACACGTGGTTAACTTTGTAACACATTAACTTAGTAACACATGGTTAACTTTGTAACACGTGGCTATCTTTGTAACTCGTGGTTAACTTTGTAACACATGATTAACATTGTAACACGTGGTTATCTTTGTAACTCGTGGTTAACTTTGTAACATGTTAACTTTGTAACTCGTGGTAAACTTTGTAACACGTGGTTAACGTTGTAACACGTGGTTAACTTTGTAACACGTTAACTTTGTAACACATGGTTAACTTTGTAACACGTGGTTAACGTTGTAACACGTGGTTAACGTTGTAACACGTGGTTAACTTTGTAACACGTGGTTAACTTTGTAACACGTGGTTAACGTAACACGTGGTTAACGTTGTAACTCGTGGTTAACGTAACACGTGGTTAACTTTGTAATATGTTAACTTTGTAACACATGGTTAACGTTGTAACACGTGGTTAACTTTGTAACACGTGGTTCACGTTGTAACACGTGGTTAACTTTGTAACACGTGGTTAACTTTGTAACACGTGGTTAACTTTGTAAGACGTGGTTAACGTTGTAAGACGTGGTTAACGTTGTAACACGTGGTTAACGTTGTAACACGTGGTTAACTTTGTAACACGTGGTTAACTTTCGAACACGTGGTTAACGTTGCAACACGTGGTTAACTTTGTAACACGTGGTTAACTTTCGAACACGTGGTTAACGTTGCAACACATTAACGTTGCAACACGTTAACGTTGTAACACGTGGTTGACTTTCTAACACGTTAACTTTGTAACACGTGGTTAACTTTGTAACACGTTAACTTTGTAACACGTGGTTAACATTGTAACACGTGGCTAACTTTGTAACACGTGGTTAACTTTGTAACACGTGGTTAACTTTGTAACACGTTAACTTTGTAACACATGGTTAACTTTGTAACACGTGGTTAACGTTGTAACACGTGGTTAACGTTGTAACACGTGGTTAACTTTGTAACACGTGGTTAACATTGTAACACGTGGTTAACGTAACACGTGGTTAACGTTGTAACTCGTGGTTAACTTTGTAACACGTGGTTAACTTTGTAATATGTTAACTTTGTAACACATAGTTAACGTTGTAACACGTGGTTAACTTTGTAACACGTGGTTAACTTTGTAACACGTGGTTAACGTTGTAACACGTGGTTAACTTTGTAACACGTGGTTAACGTTGTAACACGTGGTTAACGTTGTAACACGTGGTTAACTTTCGAACACGTGGTTAACTTTCGAACACGTGGTTAACTTTGTAACACGTGGTTAACTTTGTAACACGTGGTTAACTTTGTAACACGTGGTTAACGTTGTAACACGTGGTTAACTTTGTAACACGTGGTTAACGTTGTAACACGTGGTTAACTTTGTAACACGTGGTTAACGTTGTAACACGTGGTTAACGTTGTAACACGTGGTTAACTTTCGAACACGTGGTTAACTTTCGAACACGTGGTTAACTTTGTAACACGTGGTTAACTTTGTAACACGTGGTTAACTTTGTAACACTTGGTTAACGTTGTAACACGTGGTTAACTTTGTAACACGTGGTTAACATTGTAACACGTGGTTAACATTGTAACACGTGGTTAACGTTGTAACACGTGGTTAACGTTGTAACTCGTGGTTAACTTTGTAACACGTGGTTAACTTTGTAAATCGTGGTTAACGTTGTAACACGTGGTTAACTTTGTAAATCGTGGTTAACTTTGTAAATCGTGGTTAACTTTGAAACACGTTAACTTCGTAACACGTGGTTAACGTTGTAACACGTGGTTAACGTTGTAACACGTGGTTAACGTTGTAACACGTGGTTAACTTTGTAACTCGTGGTTAACTTTGTAACACATTAACTTTGTAACACATGGTTAACATTGTAACACGTGGTTAACGTTGTAACACGTGGTTAACTTTCGAACACGTTAACTTTGTAACACGTTAACTTTGTAACACGTTAACTTTGTAACACGTGGTTAACTTTGTAAGACGTTAACTTTGTAACACGTGGTTAACTTTCGAACACGTTAACTTTGTAACACGTGGTTAACTTTGTAACACGTGGTTAACTTTGTAACTCGTGGTTAACTTTGTAACACATTAACTTTGTAACACATGGTTAACATTGTAACACGTGGTTAACGTTGTAACACGTGGTTAACGTTGTAACACGTGGTTAACTTTCGAACACGTGGTTAAGTTTCGAACACGTGGTGAACGTTGCAACACGTTAACATTGTAACACGTGGTTAACTTTGTAAGACGTGGTTAACTTTGTAACATATGGTTCACGTTGTAACACATGGTTGACTTTCTAACACGTTAACTTTGTAACACGTGGTTAACTTTGTAACACGTGGTTAACGTTGTAACACGTGGTTAACTTTGTAACACATTAACTTTGTAACACATGGTTAACTTTCGAACACGTGGTTAACGTTGTAACTCGTGGTTAACTTTGTAACACGTTAACTTTGTAACATATGGTTAACGTTGTAACATGTGGTTAACTTTGTAACACGTTAACGTTGTAACAAGTGGTTAACGTTGTAACACATTAACTTTGTAACAAGTGGTTAACGTTGTAACACGTGGTTAACTTTGTAAATCGTGGTTAACTTTGTAACACGTGGTTAACATTGTAACACGTTAACTTTGTAACACATGGTTAACTTTGTAACACATGGTTAACGTTGTAACACGTGGTTAACGTTGTAACACGTGGTTAACTTTGTAACACGTGGTTAACTTTGTAACACGTGGTTAACTTTGTAACACGTTAATGTTGTAACACGTGGTTAACGTTGTAACACGTGGTTATGTTGAAGAAAATCATCATAGCTTTGAATTGAACTTTGAATTGAACTTAACTCATTTGGGCTCACAAGTAAGTTAATATAACGTGTTATGTAACACATATTCTGGTACAAAACAACATTCTTAAGAAGTGATCAGGAGCAGACACAGGGTAATAAATCTCTCGTAAAAAGTACCAAAACATTTCCGTACTTGGAGCCGTGTTCTACCAGAGGACAAGAGGTCAGAACAGCATAAAAACATGCCCTAAGTAGGAGTCCAGATGTGTCATGTTTTTTCGATTCAACGGACTGGTTTGATGGGTGGGACGTAGCTAAAGGGGGCGTGAATTTTGACGATAAGAGTGATCTGTGTAAAGCAGTACATGGGAGTCGTTTCAATATACTGAACTGGTTGATGTTGGCTTGATCTTATTAAAACACTTCCCGCTGGTTGCAACTCCGGTCCGCCGTCTCTTCTCGTCATTTTGCCACAACAGTTAACGTTGTAACACGTGGTTAACGTTGTAACACGTGGTTAACGTTGTAACACGTGGTTAACTTTGTAACATGTGGTTAACGTTGTAACACGTGGTTAATGTTGTAACACGTGGTTAACTTTGTAACACGTGGTTAACGTTGCAACACGTTAACGTTGCAACACGTTAACGTTGCAACACGTTAACGTTGTAACACGTGGTTGACTTTAACACGTTAACTTTGTAACACGTGGTTAACTTTGTAACACGTTAACTTTGTAACACGTGGTTAACGTTGTAACACGTGGTTGACTTTGTAACTCATGGTTAACTTTGTAACACATTAACTTTGTAACACATGGTTAACATTGTAACACGTGGTTAACTTTGTAACACGTGGTTAACTTTGTAACACGTTAACTTTGTAACACGTGGTTGACGTTGTAACACGTGGTTAACTTTGTAACACGTGGTTAACGTTGTAACACGTGGTTAACGTTGTAACACGTGGTTAACGTAACTCGTGGTTAACTTTGTAACTCGTGGTTAACTTTGTAACACGTGGTTAACTTTGTAACACGTGGTTAACTTTGTAACATGTTAACTTTGTAACACGTGGTTAACTTTGTAACACGTGGTTAACTTTGTAACACGTGGTTAACTTTGTAACATGTGGTTAACATTGTAACACGTGGTTAACTTTGTAACTCGTGGTTAACTTTGTAACACATTAACGTTGTAACACGTGGTTAACTTTGTAACACGTGGTTAACTTTGTAACTCGTGGTTAACTGTGTAACACATTAACTTAGTAACACGTGGTTAACTTTGTAACACGTGGTTAACTTTGTAACATGTGGTTAACGTTGTAACACGTGGTTAATGTTGTAACACGTGGTTAACTTTGTAACACGTGGTTAACGTTGCAACACGTTAACGTTGCAACACGTTAACGTTGTAACACGTGGTTGACTTTAACACGTTAACTTTGTAACACGTGGTTAACTTTGTAACACGTTAACTTTGTAACACGTGGTTAACGTTGTAACACGTGGTTGACTTTGTAACTCATGGTTAACTTTGTAACACATTAACTTTGTAACACATGGTTAACATTGTAACACGTGGTTAACTTTGTAACACGTGGTTAACTTTGTAACACGTTAACTTTGTAACACGTGGTTAACGTTGTAACACGTGGTTAACTTTGTAACACGTGGTTAACGTTGTAACACGTGGTTAACGTAACACGTGGTTAACGTTGTAACTCGTGGTTAACTTTGTAACACGTGGTTAACTTTGTAACACGTGGTTAACTTTGTAACATGTTAACTTTGTAACACGTGGTTAACTTTGTAACACGTGGTTAACTTTGTAACATGTGGTTAACATTGTAACACGTGGTTAACTTTGTAACTCGTGGTTAACTTTGTAACACATTAACGTTGTAACACGTGGTTAACTTTGTAACACGTGGTTAACTTTGTAACTCGTGGTTAACTGTGTAACACATTAACTTAGTAACACATGGTTAACTTTGTAACACGTGGCTATCTTTGTAACTCGTGGTTAACTTTGTAACACGTGGTTAACTTTGTAAGACGTGGTTAACGTTGTAACACGTGGTTAACGTTGTAACACGTGGTTAACGTTGTAACACGTGGTTAACTTTGTAACACGTGGTTAACTTTCGAACACGTGGTTAACGTTGCAACACGTGGTTAACTTTGTAACACGTGGTTAACTTTCGAACACGTGGTTAACGTTGCAACACATTAACGTTGCAACACGTTAACGTTGTAACACGTGGTTAACGTTGTAACACGTGGTTAACTTTGTAACACGTGGTTAACTTTCGAACACGTGGTTAACGTTGCAACACGTGGTTAACTTTGTAACACGTGGTTAACTTTCGAACACGTGGTTAACGTTGCAACACATTAACGTTGCAACACGTTAACGTTGTAACACGTGGTTGACTTTCTAACACGTTAACTTTGTAACACGTGGTTAACTTTGTAACACGTTAACTTTGTAACACGTGGTTAACATTGTAACACGTGGCTAACTTTGTAACACGTGGTTAACTTTGTAACACGTGGTTAACTTTGTAACACGTTAACTTTGTAACACATGGTTAACTTTGTAACACGTGGTTAACGTTGTAACACGTGGTTAACGTTGTAACACGTGGTTAACTTTGTAACACGTGGTTAACATTGTAACACGTGGTTAACGTAACACGTGGTTAACGTTGTAACTCGTGGTTAACTTTGTAACACGTGGTTAACTTTGTAATATGTTAACTTTGTAACACATAGTTAACGTTGTAACACGTGGTTAACTTTGTAACACGTGGTTAACTTTGTAACACGTGGTTAACTTTGTAACACGTGGTTAACGTTGTAACACGTGGTTAACGTTGTAACACGTGGTTAACGTTGTAACACGTGGTTAACTTTGTAACACGTGGTTAACTTTCGAACACGTGGTTAACTTTCGAACACGTGGTTAACTTTCGAACACGTGGTTAACATTGCAACACGTTTACGTTGTAACACGTGGTTGACTTTCTAACACGTTAACTTTGTAACACGTGGTTAACATTGTAACACGTGGCTAACTTTGTAACACGTGGTTAACTTTGTAACACGTTAACTTTGTAACACATTGTTAACATTGTAACACATGGTTAACTTTCTAACACCTGGTTAACGTTGTAACACGTGGTTAACGTTGTAACACGTAGTTAACTTTGTAACACGTGGTTAACTTTGTAACACATGGTTAACTTTGTAACACATGGTTAACGTTGTAACACGTGGTTAACGTTGTAACACGTGGTTAACTTTGTAACACGTGGTTAACTTTGTAACACGTGGTTAACTTTGTAACACGTTAATGTTGTAACACGTGGTTAAAGTTGTAACACGTGGTTATGTTGAAGAAAATCATCATAGCTTTGAATTGAACTTTGAATTGAACTTAACTCATTTGGGCTCACAAGTAAGTTAATATAACGTGTTATGTAACACATATTCTGGTACAAAACAACATTCTTAAGAAGTGATCAGGAGCAGACACAGGGTAATAAATCTCTCGTAAAAAGTACCAAAACATTTCCGTACTTGGAGCCGTGTTCTACCAGAGGACAAGAGGTCAGAACAGCATAAAAACATGCCCTAAGTAGGAGTCCAGATGTGTCATGTTTTTTCGATTCAACGGACTGGTTTGATGGGTGGGACGTAGCTAAAGGGGGCGTGAATTTTGACGATAAGAGTGATCTGTGTAAAGCAGTACATGGGAGTCGTTTCAATATACTGAACTGGTTGATGTTGGCTTGATCTTATTAAAACACTTCCCGCTGGTTGCAACTCCGGTCCGCCGTCTCTTCTCGTCATTTTGCCACAACAGTTAACGTTGTAACACGTGGTTAACGTTGTAACACGTGGTTAACTTTGTAACATGTGGTTAACGTTGTAACACGTGGTTAATGTTGTAACACGTGGTTAACTTTGTAACACGTGGTTAACTTTCGAACACGTGGTTAACGTTGCAACACGTTAACGTTGCAACACGTTAACGTTGTAACACGTGGTTGACTTTAACACGTTAACTTTGTAACACGTGGTTAACTTTGTAACACGTTAACTTTGTAACACGTGGTTAACGTTGTAACACGTGGTTGACTTTGTAACTCATGGTTAACTTTGTAACACATTAACTTTGTAACACATGGTTAACATTGTAACACGTGGTTAACTTTGTAACACGTGGTTAACTTTGTAACACGTTAACTTTGTAACACGTGGTTAACGTTGTAACACGTGGTTAACTTTGTAACACGTGGTTAACGTTGTAACACGTGGTTAACGTAACACGTGGTTAACGTTGTAACTCGTGGTTAACTTTGTAACACGTGGTTAACTTTGTAACACGTGGTTAACTTTGTAACATGTTAACTTTGTAACACGTGGTTAACTTTGTAACACGTGGTTAACTTTGTAACACGTGGTTAACTTTGTAACATGTGGTTAACATTGTAACACGTGGTTAACTTTGTAACTCGTGGTTAACTTTGTAACACATTAACGTTGTAACACGTGGTTAACTTTGTAACACGTGGTTAACTTTGTAACTCGTGGTTAACTGTGTAACACATTAACTTAGTAACACATGGTTAACTTTGTAACACGTGGTTAACATTGTAACACGTGGCTAACTTTGTAACACGTGGTTAACTTTGTAACACGTTAACTTTGTAACACATTGTTAACATTGTAACACATGGTTAACTTTCTAACACCTGGTTAACGTTGTAACACGTGGTTAACGTTGTAACACGTAGTTAACTTTGTAACTCGTGGTTAACTTTGTAACACGTTAACGTTGTAACACGTGGTTAACTTTGTAACACGTGGTTAACTTTGTAACTCGTGGTTAACTGTGTAACACATTAACTTAGTAACACATGGTTAACTTTGTAACACGTGGTTATCTTTGTAACTCGTGGTTAACTTTGTAACACATGATTAACATTGTAACACGTGGTTATCTTTGTAACTCGTGGTTAACTTTGTAACATGTTAACTTTGTAACTCGTGGTTAACTTTGTAACACGTGGTAAACTTTGTAACACGTGGTTAACGTTGTAACACGTGGTTAACTTTGTAAATCGTGGTTAACTTTGTAACACGTGGTTAACATTGTAACACGTTAACTTTGTAACACATGGTTAACTTTGTAACACATGGTTAACGTTGTAACACGTGGTTAACGTTGTAACACGTGGTTAACTTTGTAACACGTGGTTAACTTTGTAACACGTGGTTAACTTTGTAACACGTTAATGTTGTAACACGTGGTTAACGTTGTAACACGTGGTTATGTTGAAGAAAATCATCATAGCTTTGAATTGAACTTTGAATTGAACTTAACTCATTTGGGCTCACAAGTAAGTTAATATAACGTGTTATGTAACACATATTCTGGTACAAAACAACATTCTTAAGAAGTGATCAGGAGCAGACACAGGGTAATAAATCTCTCGTAAAAAGTACCAAAACATTTCCGTACTTGGAGCCGTGTTCTACCAGAGGACAAGAGGTCAGAACAGCATAAAAACATGCCCTAAGTAGGAGTCCAGATGTGTCATGTTTTTTCGATTCAACGGACTGGTTTGATGGGTGGGACGTAGCTAAAGGGGGCGTGAATTTTGACGATAAGAGTGATCTGTGTAAAGCAGTACATGGGAGTCGTTTCAATATACTGAACTGGTTGATGTTGGCTTGATCTTATTAAAACACTTCCCGCTGGTTGCAACTCCGGTCCGCCGTCTCTTCTCGTCATTTTGCCACAACAGTTAACGTTGTAACACGTGGTTAACTTTGTAACATGTGGTTAACGTTGTAACACGTGGTTAATGTTGTAACACGTGGTTAACTTTGTAACACGTGGTTAACGTTGCAACACGTTAACGTTGCAACACGTTAACGTTGTAACACGTGGTTGACTTTAACACGTTAACTTTGTAACACGTGGTTAACTTTGTAACACGTTAACTTTGTAACACGTGGTTAACGTTGTAACACGTGGTTGACTTTGTAACTCATGGTTAACTTTGTAACACATTAACTTTGTAACACATGGTTAACATTGTAACACGTGGTTAACTTTGTAACACGTGGTTAACTTTGTAACACGTTAACTTTGTAACACGTGGTTAACGTTGTAACACGTGGTTAACTTTGTAACACGTGGTTAACTTTGTAACACGTGGTTAACTTTGTAACACGTTAACTTTGTAACACGTGGTTAACGTTGTAACACGTGGTTAACGTTGTAACACGTGGTTGACGTAACACGTGGTTAACTTTGTAACTCGTGGTTAACTTTGTAACTCGTGGTTAACTTTGTAACACGTGGTTAACTTTGTAACACGTGGTTAACTTTGTAACATGTTAACTTTGTAACACGTGGTTAACTTTGTAACACGTGGTTAACTTTGTAACACGTGGTTAACTTTGTAACATGTTAACTTTGTAACACGTGGTTAACTTTGTAACACGTGGTTAACTTTGTAACACGTGGTTAACTTTGTAACACGTGGTTAACTTTGTAACATGTGGTTAACATTGTAACACGTGGTTAACTTTGTAACTCGTGGTTAACTTTGTAACACATTAACGTTGTAACACGTGGTTAACTTTGTAACACGTGGTTAACTTTGTAACTCGTGGTTAACTGTGTAACACATTAACTTAGTAACACATGGTTAACTTTGTAACACGTGGTTATCTTTGTAACTCGTGGTTAACTTTGTAACACATGATTAACATTGTAACACGTGGTTATCTTTGTAACTCGTGGTTAACTTTGTAACGTGGTTAACTTTGTAACATGTTAACTTTGTAACTCGTGGTAAACTTTGTAACACGTGGTTAACGTTGTAACACGTGGTTAACTTTGTAACACGTTAACTTTGTAACACATGGTTAACTTTGTAACACGTGGTTAACGTTGTAACACGTGGTTAACGTTGTAACACGTGGTTAACGTTGTAACACGTGGTTAACTTTGTAACACGTGGTTAACTTTGTAACACGTGGTTAACTTTGTAACACGTTAACTTTGTAACTCATGGTTGACGTTGTAACACGTGGTTAACGTTGTAACACGTGGTTAACTTTGTAACACATGGTTAACGTAACTCGTGGTTAACTTTGTAACTCGTGGTTAACTTTGTAACACGTTAACTTTGTAACACATGGTTGACGTTGTAACACGTGGTTAACGTTGTAACACGTGGTTAACGTTGTAACACATGGTTAACTTTGTAACTCGTGGTTAACTTTGTAACACGTTAACTTTGTAACTCGTGGTTAACATTGTAACACATGGTTAACTTTGTAACACATGGTTAACGTTGTAACACGTGGTTAACGTTGTAACACGTGGTTAACTTTGTAACACGTTAACTTTGTAACACATGGTTAACTTTGTAACACGTGGTTTACTTTGTAACACGTTAACTTTGTAACTCATGGTTGACGTTGTAACACATGGTTAACGTTGTAACACGTGGTTAACGTTGTAACACGTGGTTAACTTTGTAACACGTGGTTAACTTTGTAAGACGTGGTTAACTTTGTAAGACGTGGTTAACTTTGTAACACGTGGTTAACTTTGTAAAACGTGGTTAACTTTGTAACACGTTAACTTTGTAACACATGGTTAACTTTGTAACACATGGTTAACGTTGTAACACATGGTTAACGTTGTAACACGTGGTTAACTTTGTAACACGTGGTTAACTTTGTAACACGTTAATGTTGTAACACGTGGTTAACGTTGTAACACGTGGTTATGTTGAAGAAAATCATCATAGCTTTGAATTGAACTTTGAATTGAACTTAACTCATTTGGGCTCACAAGTAAGTTAATATAACGTGTTATGTAACACATATTCTGGTACAAAACAACATTCTTAAGAAGTGATCAGGAGCAGACACAGGGTAATAAATCTCTCGTAAAAAGTACCAAAACATTTCCGTACTTGGAGCCGTGTTCTACCAGAGGACAAGAGGTCAGAACAGCATAAAAACATGCCCTAAGTAGGAGTCCAGATGTGTCATGTTTTTTCGATTCAACGGACTGGTTTGATGGGTGGGACGTAGCTAAAGGGGGCGTGAATTTTGACGATAAGAGTGATCTGTGTAAAGCAGTACATGGGAGTCGTTTCAATATACTGAACTGGTTGATGTTGGCTTGATCTTATTAAAACACTTCCCGCTGGTTGCAACTCCGGTCCGCCGTCTCTTCTCGTCATTTTGCCACAACAGTTAACGTTGTAACACGTGGTTAACGTTGTAACACGTGGTTAACTTTGTAACATGTGGTTAACGTTGTAACACGTGGTTAATGTTGTAACACGTGGTTAACTTTGTAACACGTGGTTAACTTTCGAACACGTGGTTAACGTTGCAAAACGTTAACGTTGCAACACGTTAACGTTGTAACACGTGGTTGACTTTAACACGTTAACTTTGTAACACGTGGTTGACTTTAACACGTTAACTTTGTAACACGTGGTTAACTTTGTAACACGTTAACTTTGTAACACGTGGTTAACGTTGTAACACGTGGTTGACTTTGTAACTCATGGTTAACTTTGTAACACATTAACTTTGTAACACATGGTTAACATTGTAACACGTGGTTAACTTTGTAACACGTGGTTAACTTTGTAACACGTTAACTTTGTAACACGTGGTTAACGTTGTAACACGTGGTTAACTTTGTAACACGTGGTTAACTTTGTAACACGTGGTTAACGTAACACGTGGTTAACGTTGTAACTCGTGGTTAACTTTGTAACACGTGGTTAACTTTGTAACACGTGGTTAACTTTGTAACATGTTAACTTTGTAACACGTGGTTAACTTTGTAACACGTGGTTAACATTGTAACACGTGGTTAACTTTGTAACTCGTGGTTAACTTTGTAACACATTAACGTTGTAACACGTGGTTAACTTTGTAACACGTGGTTAACTTTGTAACTCGTGGTTAACTGTGTAACACATTAACTTAGTAACACATGGTTAACTTTGTAACACGTGGCTATCTTTGTAACTCGTGGTTAACTTTGTAACACATGATTAACATTGTAACACGTGGTTATCTTTGTAACTCGTGGTTAACTTTGTAACATGTTAACTTTGTAACTCGTGGTTAACGTTGTAACACGTGGTTAACGTTGTAACACGTGGTTAACTTTGTAACACGTGGTTAACTTTGTAACACGTGGTTAACGTAACACGTGGTTAACGTTGTAACTCGT
Organism: Lycodopsis pacificus; assembly: GCA_028022725.1. NCBI lineage: Eukaryota > Metazoa > Chordata > Actinopteri > Perciformes > Zoarcidae > Lycodopsis > Lycodopsis pacificus. Next base: position 1,057,930 of record CM051692.1, read on the forward strand.
GGTTAACGTAACACGTGGTTAACTTTGTAATATGTTAACTTTGTAACACATGGTTAACGTTGTAACACGTGGTTAACTTTGTAACACGTGGTTAACGTTGCAACACGTGGTTAACTTTGTAACACGTGGTTCACGTTGTAACACGTGGTTAACTTTGTAACACGTGGTTAACTTTGTAACACGTGGTTAACTTTGTAAGACGTGGTTAACGTAAGACGTGGTTAACGTTGTAAGACGTGGTTAACGTTGTAACACGTGGTTAACGTTGTAACACGTGGTTAACTTTGTAACACGTGGTTAACTTTGTAACACGTGGTTAACTTTCGAACACGTGGTTAACGTTGCAACACGTGGTTAACTTTGTAACACGTGGTTAACTTTCGAACACGTGGTTAACGTTGCAACACATTAACGTTGCAACACGTTAACGTTGTAACACGTGGTTGACTTTCTAACACGTTAACTTTGTAACACGTGGTTAACTTTGTAACACGTTAACTTTGTAACACGTGGTTAACATTGTAACACGTGGCTAACTTTGTAACACGTGGTTAACTTTGTAACACGTGGTTAACTTTGTAACACGTTAACTGTGTAACACATGGTTAACTTTGTAACACGTGGTTAACGTTGTAACACGTGGTTAACGTTGTAACACGTGGTTAACGTTGTAACACGTGGTTAACATTGTAACACGTGGTTAACGTAACACGTGGTTAACGTTGTAACTCGTGGTTAACTTTGTAACACGTGGTTAACTTTGTAATATGTTAACTTTGTAACACATAGTTAACGTTGTAACACGTGGTTAACTTTGTAACACGTGGTTAACGTTGTAACACGTGGTTAACGTTGTAACACGTGGTTAACTTTCGAACACGTGGTTAACTTTCGAACACGTGGTTAACTTTCGAACACGTGGTTAACTTTCGAACACGTGGTTAACATTGCAACACGTTTACGTTGTAACACGTGGTTGACTTTCTAACACGTTAACTTTGTAACACGTGGTTAACATTGTAACACTTGGCTAACTTTGTAACACGTGGTTAACTTTGTAACACGTTAACTTTGTAACACATTGTTAACATTGTAACACATGGTTAACTTTCTAACACCTGGTTAACGTTGTAACACCTGGTTAACGTTGTAACACGTGGTTAACGTTGTAACACGTGGTTAACGTTGTAACACGTAGTTAACTTTGTAACTCGTGGTTAACTTTGTAACACGTTAACGTTGTAACACGTGGTTAACTTTGTAACACGTGGTTAACTTTGTAACTCGTGGTTAACTGTGTAACACATTAACTTAGTAACACATGGTTAACTTTGTAACACGTGGTTATCTTTGTAACTCGTGGTTAACTTTGTAACACATGATTAACATTGTAACACGTGGTTATCTTTGTAACTCGTGGTTAACTTTGTAACATGTTAACTTTGTAACTCGTGGTTAACTTTGTAACACGTGGTAAACTTTGTAACACGTGGTTAACGTTGTAACACGTGGTTAACTTTGTAAATCGTGGTTAACTTTGTAAATCGTGGTTAACTTTGTAACACGTGGTTAACATTGTAACACGTTAACTTTGTAACACATGGTTAACTTTGTAACACATGGTTAACGTTGTAACACGTGGTTAACGTTGTAACACGTGGTTAACTTTGTAACACGTGGTTAACTTTGTAACACGTGGTTAACTTTGTAACACGTTAATGTTGTAACACGTGGTTAACGTTGTAACACGTGGTTATGTTGAAGAAAATCATCATAGCTTTGAATTGAACTTTGAATTGAACTTAACTCATTTGGGCTCACAAGTAAGTTAATATAACGTGTTATGTAACACATATTCTGGTACAAAACAACATTCTTAAGAAGTGATCAGGAGCAGACACAGGGTAATAAATCTCTCGTAAAAAGTACCAAAACATTTCCGTACTTGGAGCCGTGTTCTACCAGAGGACAAGAGGTCAGAACAGCATAAAAACATGCCCTAAGTAGGAGTCCAGATGTGTCATGTTTTTTCGATTCAACGGACTGGTTTGATGGGTGGGACGTAGCTAAAGGGGGCGTGAATTTTGACGATAAGAGTGATCTGTGTAAAGCAGTACATGGGAGTCGTTTCAATATACTGAACTGGTTGATGTTGGCTTGATCTTATTAAAACACTTCCCGCTGGTTGCAACTCCGGTCCGCCGTCTCTTCTCGTCATTTTGCCACAACAGTTAACGTTGTAACACGTGGTTAACGTTGTAACACGTGGTTAACTTTGTAACATGTGGTTAACGTTGTAACACGTGGTTAATGTTGTAACACGTGGTTAACTTTGTAACACGTGGTTAACGTTGCAACACGTTAACGTTGCAACACGTTAACGTTGTAACACGTGGTTGACTTTAACACGTTAACTTTGTAACACGTGGTTAACTTTGTAACACGTTAACTTTGTAACACGTGGTTAACGTTGTAACACGTGGTTGACTTTGTAACTCATGGTTAACTTTGTAACACATTAACTTTGTAACACATGGTTAACATTGTAACACGTGGTTAACTTTGTAACACGTGGTTAACTTTGTAACACGTTAACTTTGTAACACGTGGTTAACGTTGTAACACGTGGTTAACTTTGTAACACGTGGTTAACGTTGTAACACGTGGTTAACGTAACACGTGGTTAACGTAACTCGTGGTTAACTTTGTAACTCGTGGTTAACTTTGTAACACGTGGTTAACTTTGTAACACGTGGTTAACTTTGTAACATGTTAACTTTGTAACACGTGGTTAACTTTGTAACACGTGGTTAACGTTGTAACACGTGGTTAACTTTGTAACACGTGGTTAACGTTGTAACACGTGGTTAACGTAACTCGTGGTTAACTTTGTAACTCGTGGTTAACTTTGTAACTCGTGGTTAACTTTGTAACACGTGGTTAACTTTGTAACACGTGGTTAACTTTGTAACATGTTAACTTTGTAACACGTGGTTAACTTTGTAACACGTGGTTAACATTGTAACACGTGGTTAACTTTGTAACTCGTGGTTAACTTTGTAACACATTAACGTTGTAACACGTGGTTAACTTTGTAACACGTGGTTAACTTTGTAACTCGTGGTTAACTGTGTAACACATTAACTTAGTAACACATGGTTAACTTTGTAACACGTGGTTATCTTTGTAACTCGTGGTTAACTTTGTAACACATGATTAACATTGTAACACGTGGTTATCTTTGTAACTCGTGGTTAACTTTGTAACGTGGTTAACTTTGTAACACGTGGTTAACGTTGTAACACGTGGTTAACTTTGTAACACGTTAACTTTGTAACACATGGTTAACTTTGTAACACGTGGTTAACGTTGTAACACGTGGTTAACGTTGTAACACGTGGTTAACGTTGTAACACGTGGTTAACTTTGTAACACGTGGTTAACTTTGTAACACGTGGTTTACTTTGTAACACGTTAACTTTGTAACTCATGGTTGACGTTGTAACACGTGGTTAACGTTGTAACACGTGGTTAACTTTGTAACACATGGTTAACGTAACTCGTGGTTAACTTTGTAACTCGTGGTTAACTTTGTAACACGTTAACTTTGTAACACATGGTTGACGTTGTAACACGTGGTTAACGTTGTAACACGTGGTTAACGTTGTAACACATGGTTAACTTTGTAACTCGTGGTTAACTTTGTAACACGTTAACTTTGTAACTCGTGGTTAACATTGTAACACATGGTTAACTTTGTAACACATGGTTAACGTTGTAACACGTGGTTAACGTTGTAACACGTGGTTAACTTTGTAACACGTTAACTTTGTAACACATGGTTAACTTTGTAACACGTGGTTTACTTTGTAACACGTGGTTTACTTTGTAACACGTTAACTTTGTAACTCATGGTTGACGTTGTAACACGTGGTTAACGTTGTAACACGTGGTTAACTTTGTAACACATGGTTAACGTAACTCGTGGTTAACTTTGTAACTCGTGGTTAACTTTGTAACACGTTAACTTTGTAACACATGGTTGACGTTGTAACACGTGGTTAACGTTGTAACACGTGGTTAACGTTGTAACACATGGTTAACTTTGTAACTCGTGGTTAACTTTGTAACACGTTAACTTTGTAACTCGTGGTTAACATTGTAACACGTTAACTTTGTAACACATGGTTAACGTTGTAACACGTGGTTAACGTTGTAACACGTGGTTAACTTTGTAAGACGTGGTTAACTTTGTAAGACGTGGTTAACTTTGTAACACGTGGTTAACTTTGTAACACGTGGTTAACTTTGTAAAACGTGGTTAACTTTGTAACACGTTAACTTTGTAACACGTGGTTAACTTTGTAACACGTGGTTAACTTTGTAAGACGTGGTTAACTTTGTAAGACGTGGTTAACTTTGTAAGACGTGGTTAACTTTGTAACACGTGGTTAACATTGTAACACGTGGTTAACGTTGTAACACGTGGTTAACGTTGTAACACGTGGTTAACTTTCGAACACGTGGTTAAGTTTCGAACACGTGGTGAACGTTGCAACACGTTAACATTGTAACACGTGGTTAACTTTGTAAGACGTGGTTAACTTTGTAACATATGGTTCACGTTGTAACACATGGTTGACTTTCTAACACGTTAACTTTGTAACACGTGGTTAACGTAACACGTGGTTAACGTTGTAACTCGTGGTTAACTTTGTAACACGTGGTTAACTTTGTAACACGTGGTTAACTTTGTAACATGTTAACTTTGTAACACGTGGTTAACTTTGTAACACGTGGTTAACTTTGTAACACGTGGTTAACTTTGTAACATGTGGTTAACATTGTAACACGTGGTTAACTTTGTAACTCGTGGTTAACTTTGTAACACATTAACGTTGTAACACGTGGTTAACTTTGTAACACGTGGTTAACTTTGTAACTCGTGGTTAACTGTGTAACACATTAACTTAGTAACACATGGTTAACTTTGTAACACGTGGCTATCTTTGTAACTCGTGGTTAACTTTGTAACACATGATTAACATTGTAACACGTGGTTATCTTTGTAACTCGTGGTTAACTTTGAAACATGTTGACTTTGTAACTCGTGGTAAACTTTGTAACACGTGGTTAACGTTGTAACACGTGGTTAACTTTGTAACACGTTAACTTTGTAACACATGGTTAACTTTGTAACACGTGGTTAACGTTGTAACACGTGGTTAACGTTGTAACACGTGGTTAACTTTGTAACACGTGGTTAACTTTGTAACACGTGGTTAACGTAACACGTGGTTAACGTTGTAACTCGTGGTTAACGTAACACGTGGTTAACTTTGTAATATGTTAACTTTGTAACACATGGTTAACGTTGTAACACGTGGTTAACTTTGTAACACGTGGTTAACGTTGCAACACGTGGTTAACTTTGTAACACGTGGTTCACGTTGTAACACGTGGTTAACTTTGTAACACGTGGTTAACTTTGTAACACGTGGTTAACTTTGTAAGACGTGGTTAACGTTGTAAGACGTGGTTAACGTTGTAAGACGTGGTTAACGTTGTAACACGTGGTTAACGTTGTAACACGTGGTTAACTTTGTAACACGTGGTTAACTTTGTAACACGTGGTTAACTTTCGAACACGTGGTTAACGTTGCAACACGTGGTTAACTTTGTAACACGTGGTTAACTTTCGAACACGTGGTTAACGTTGCAACACATTAACGTTGCAACACGTTAACGTTGTAACACGTGGTTGACTTTCTAACACGTTAACTTTGTAACACGTTGTTAACTTTGTAACACGTTAACTTTGTAACACGTGGTTAACATTGTAACACGTGGCTAACTTTGTAACACGTGGTTAACTTTGTAACACGTGGTTAACTTTGTAACACGTTAACTTTGTAACACATGGTTAACTTTGTAACACGTGGTTAACGTTGTAACACGTGGTTAACGTTGTAACACGTGGTTAACTTTCGAACACGTGGTTAAGTTTCGAACACGTGGTGAACGTTGCAACACGTTAACATTGTAACACGTGGTTAACTTTGTAAGACGTGGTTAACTTTGTAACATATGGTTCACGTTGTAACACATGGTTGACTTTCTAACACGTTAACTTTGTAACACGTGGTTAACGTAACACGTGGTTAACGTTGTAACTCGTGGTTAACTTTGTAACACGTGGTTAACTTTGTAACACGTGGTTAACTTTGTAACATGTTAACTTTGTAACACGTGGTTAACTTTGTAACACGTGGTTAACTTTGTAACACGTGGTTAACTTTGTAACATGTGGTTAACATTGTAACACGTGGTTAACTTTGTAACTCGTGGTTAACTTTGTAACACATTAACGTTGTAACACGTGGTTAACTTTGTAACACGTGGTTAACTTTGTAACTCGTGGTTAACTGTGTAACACATTAACTTAGTAACACATGGTTAACTTTGTAACACGTGGCTATCTTTGTAACTCGTGGTTAACTTTGTAACACATGATTAACATTGTAACACGTGGTTATCTTTGTAACTCGTGGTTAACTTTGTAACATGTTAACTTTGTAACTCGTGGTAAACTTTGTAACACGTGGTTAACGTTGTAACACGTGGTTAACTTTGTAACACGTTAACTTTGTAACACATGGTTAACTTTGTAACACGTGGTTAACGTTGTAACACGTGGTTAACGTTGTAACACGTGGTTAACTTTGTAACACGTGGTTAACTTTGTAACACGTGGTTAACGTAACACGTGGTTAACGTTGTAACTCGTGGTTAACGTAACACGTGGTTAACTTTGTAATATGTGAACTTTGTAACACATGGTTAACGTTGTAACACGTGGTTAACTTTGTAACACGTGGTTCACGTTGTAACACGTGGTTAACTTTGTAACACGTGGTTAACTTTGTAACACGTGGTTAACTTTGTAAGACGTGGTTAACGTTGTAAGACGTGGTTAACGTTGTAAGACGTGGTTAACGTTGTAACACGTGGTTAACGTTGTAACACGTGGTTAACTTTGTAACACGTGGTTAACTTTGTAACACGTGGTTAACTTTCGAACACGTGGTTAACGTTGCAACACGTGGTTAACTTTGTAACACGTGGTTAACTTTCGAACACGTGGTTAACGTTGCAACACATTAACGTTGCAACACGTTAACGTTGTAACACGTGGTTGACTTTCTAACACGTTAACTTTGTAACACGTGGTTAACTTTGTAACACGTTAACTTTGTAACACGTGGTTAACATTGTAACACGTGGCTAACTTTGTAACACGTGGTTAACTTTGTAACACGTGGTTAACTTTGTAACACGTGGTTAACTTTGTAACACGTTAACTTTGTAACACATGGTTAACTTTGTAACACGTGGTTAACGTTGTAACACGTGGTTAACGTTGTAACACGTGGTTAACTTTGTAACACGTGGTTAACATTGTAACACGTGGTTAACGTAACACGTGGTTAACGTTGTAACTCGTGGTTAACTTTGTAACACGTGGTTAACTTTGTAATATGTTAACTTTGTAACACATAGTTAACGTTGTAACACGTGGTTAACTTTGTAACACGTGGTTAACTTTGTAACACGTGGTTAACTTTGTAACACGTGGTTAACGTTGTAACACGTGGTTAACTTTGTAACACGTGGTTAACGTTGTAACACGTGGTTAACGTTGTAACACGTGGTTAACTTTCGAACACGTGGTTAACTTTCGAACACGTGGTTAACTTTGTAACACGTGGTTAACTTTGTAACACGTGGTTAACTTTGTAACACTTGGTTAACGTTGTAACACGTGGTTAACTTTGTAACACGTGGTTAACATTGTAACACGTGGTTAACATTGTAACACGTGGTTAACGTTGTAACACGTGGTTAACGTTGTAACTCGTGGTTAACTTTGTAACACGTGGTTAACTTTGTAAATCGTGGTTAACGTTGTAACACGTGGTTAACTTTGTAAATCGTGGTTAACTTTGTAAATCGTGGTTAACTTTGAAACACGTTAACTTCGTAACACGTGGTTAACGTTGTAACACGTGGTTAACGTTGTAACACGTGGTTAACGTTGTAACACGTGGTTAACTTTGTAACTCGTGGTTAACTTTGTAACACATTAACTTTGTAACACATGGTTAACATTGTAACACGTGGTTAACGTTGTAACACGTGGTTAACTTTCGAACACGTTAACTTTGTAACACGTTAACTTTGTAACACGTTAACTTTGTAACACGTTAACTTTGTAACACGTGGTTAACTTTGTAAGACGTTAACTTTGTAACACGTGGTTAACTTTCGAACACGTTAACTTTGTAACACGTGGTTAACTTTGTAACACGTGGTTAACTTTGTAACACGTGGTTAACTTTGTAACTCGTGGTTAACTTTGTAACACATTAACTTTGTAACACATGGTTAACATTGTAACACGTGGTTAACGTTGTAACACGTGGTTAACGTTGTAACACGTGGTTAACTTTCGAACACGTGGTTAAGTTTCGAACACGTGGTGAACGTTGCAACACGTTAACATTGTAACACGTGGTTAACTTTGTAAGACGTGGTTAACTTTGTAACATATGGTTCACGTTGTAACACATGGTTGACTTTCTAACACGTTAACTTTGTAACACGTGGTTAACTTTGTAACACGTGGTTAACGTTGTAACACGTGGTTAACTTTGTAACACATTAACTTTGTAACACATGGTTAACTTTCGAACACGTGGTTAACGTTGTAACTCGTGGTTAACTTTGTAACACGTTAACTTTGTAACATATGGTTAACGTTGTAACATGTGGTTAACTTTGTAACACGTTAACGTTGTAACAAGTGGTTAACGTTGTAACACATTAACTTTGTAACAAGTGGTTAACGTTGTAACACGTGGTTAACTTTGTAAATCGTGGTTAACTTTGTAACACGTGGTTAACATTGTAACACGTTAACTTTGTAACACATGGTTAACTTTGTAACACATGGTTAACGTTGTAACACGTGGTTAACGTTGTAACACGTGGTTAACTTTGTAACACGTGGTTAACTTTGTAACACGTGGTTAACTTTGTAACACGTTAATGTTGTAACACGTGGTTAACGTTGTAACACGTGGTTATGTTGAAGAAAATCATCATAGCTTTGAATTGAACTTTGAATTGAACTTAACTCATTTGGGCTCACAAGTAAGTTAATATAACGTGTTATGTAACACATATTCTGGTACAAAACAACATTCTTAAGAAGTGATCAGGAGCAGACACAGGGTAATAAATCTCTCGTAAAAAGTACCAAAACATTTCCGTACTTGGAGCCGTGTTCTACCAGAGGACAAGAGGTCAGAACAGCATAAAAACATGCCCTAAGTAGGAGTCCAGATGTGTCATGTTTTTTCGATTCAACGGACTGGTTTGATGGGTGGGACGTAGCTAAAGGGGGCGTGAATTTTGACGATAAGAGTGATCTGTGTAAAGCAGTACATGGGAGTCGTTTCAATATACTGAACTGGTTGATGTTGGCTTGATCTTATTAAAACACTTCCCGCTGGTTGCAACTCCGGTCCGCCGTCTCTTCTCGTCATTTTGCCACAACAGTTAACGTTGTAACACGTGGTTAACGTTGTAACACGTGGTTAACGTTGTAACACGTGGTTAACTTTGTAACATGTGGTTAACGTTGTAACACGTGGTTAACGTTGTAACACGTGGTTAACTTTGTAACACGTGGTTAACGTTGCAACACGTTAACGTTGCAACACGTTAACGTTGCAACACGTTAACGTTGTAACACGTGGTTGACTTTAACACGTTAACTTTGTAACACGTGGTTAACTTTGTAACACGTTAACTTTGTAACACGTGGTTAACGTTGTAACACGTGGTTGACTTTGTAACTCATGGTTAACTTTGTAACACATTAACTTTGTAACACATGGTTAACATTGTAACACGTGGTTAACTTTGTAACAGGTGGTTAACTTTGTAACACGTTAACTTTGTAACACGTGGTTGACGTTGTAACACGTGGTTAACTTTGTAACACGTGGTTAACGTTGTAACACGTGGTTAACGTTGTAACACGTGGTTAACGTAACTCGTGGTTAACTTTGTAACACGTGGTTAACTTTGTAACACGTGGTTAACTTTGTAACACGTGGTTAACTTTGTAACATGTTAACTTTGTAACACGTGGTTAACTTTGTAACACGTGGTTAACTTTGTAACACGTGGTTAACTTTGTAACATGTGGTTAACATTGTAACACGTGGTTAACTTTGTAACTCGTGGTTAACTTTGTAACACATTAACGTTGTAACACGTGGTTAACTTTGTAACACGTGGTTAACTTTGTAACTCGTGGTTAACTGTGTAACACATTAACTTAGTAACACGTGGTTAACTTTGTAACACGTGGTTAACTTTGTAACATGTGGTTAACGTTGTAACATGTGGTTAACGTTGTAACACGTGGTTAATGTTGTAACACGTGGTTAACTTTGTAACACGTGGTTAACGTTGCAACACGTTAACGTTGCAACACGTTAACGTTGTAACACGTGGTTGACTTTAACACGTTAACTTTGTAACACGTGGTTAACTTTGTAACACGTTAACTTTGTAACACGTGGTTAACGTTGTAACACGTGGTTGACTTTGTAACTCATGGTTAACTTTGTAACACATTAACTTTGTAACACATGGTTAACATTGTAACACGTGGTTAACTTTGTAACACGTGGTTAACTTTGTAACACGTTAACTTTGTAACACGTGGTTAACGTTGTAACACGTGGTTAACTTTGTAACACGTGGTTAACGTTGTAACACGTGGTTAACGTAACACGTGGTTAACGTTGTAACTCGTGGTTAACTTTGTAACACGTGGTTAACTTTGTAACACGTGGTTAACTTTGTAACATGTTAACTTTGTAACACGTGGTTAACTTTGTAACACGTGGTTAACTTTGTAACACGTGGTTAACTTTGTAACATGTGGTTAACATTGTAACACGTGGTTAACTTTGTAACTCGTGGTTAACTTTGTAACACATTAACGTTGTAACACGTGGTTAACTTTGTAACACGTGGTTAACTTTGTAACTCGTGGTTAACTGTGTAACACATTAACTTAGTAACACATGGTTAACTTTGTAACACGTGGCTATCTTTGTAACTCGTGGTTAACTTTGTAACACATGATTAACATTGTAACACGTGGTTATCTTTGTAACTCGTGGTTAACTTTGTAACATGTTAACTTTGTAACTCGTGGTAAACTTTGTAACACGTGGTTAACGTTGTAACACGTGGTTAACTTTGTAACACGTTAACTTTGTAACACATGGTTAACTTTGTAACACGTGGTTAACGTTGTAACACATGGTTAACTTTGTAACACGTGGTTAACGTTGTAACACGTGGTTAACGTTGTAACACGTGGTTAACTTTGTAACACGTGGTTAACTTTGTAACACGTGGTTAACGTAACACGTGGTTAACGTTGTAACTCGTGGTTAACGTAACACGTGGTTAACTTTGTAATATGTTAACTTTGTAACACGTGGTTAACGTTGCAACACGTGGTTAACTTTGTAACACGTGGTTAACGTTGCAACACGTGGTTAACTTTGTAACACGTGGTTCACGTTGTAACACGTGGTTAACTTTGTAACACGTGGTTAACTTTGTAACACGTGGTTAACTTTGTAAGACGTGGTTAACGTTGTAAGACGTGGTTAACGTTGTAAGACGTGGTTAACGTTGTAACACGTGGTTAACGTTGTAACACGTGGTTAACTTTGTAACACGTGGTTAACTTTGTAACACGTGGTTAACTTTGTAACACGTGGTTAACTTTCGAACACGTGGTTAACGTTGCAACACGTGGTTAACTTTGTAACACGTGGTTAACTTTCGAACACGTGGTTAACGTTGCAACACATTAACGTTGCAACACGTTAACGTTGTAACACGTGGTTGACTTTCTAACACGTTAACTTTGTAACACGTGGTTAACTTTGTAACACGTTAACTTTGTAACACGTGGTTAACATTGTAACACGTGGCTAACTTTGTAACACGTGGTTAACTTTGTAACACGTGGTTAACTTTGTAACACGTTAACTTTGTAACACATGGTTAACTTTGTAACACGTGGTTAACGTTGTAACACGTGGTTAACGTTGTAACACGTGGTTAACTTTGTAACACGTGGTTAACATTGTAACACGTGGTTAACGTTGTAACTCGTGGTTAACTTTGTAACACGTGGTTAACGTTGTAACACGTGGTTAACTTTGTAACACGTGGTTAACGTTGTAACACGTGGTTAACTTTGTAACACGTGGTTAACTTTCGAACACGTGGTTAACTTTCGAACACGTGGTTAACTTTCGAACACGTGGTTAACATTGCAACACGTTTACGTTGTAACACGTGGTTGACTTTCTAACACGTTAACTTTGTAACACGTGGTTAACATTGTAACACGTGGCTAACTTTGTAACACGTGGTTAACTTTGTAACACGTTAACTTTGTAACACATTGTTAACATTGTAACACATGGTTAACTTTCTAACACCTGGTTAACGTTGTAACACGTGGTTAACGTTGTAACACGTGGTTAACTTTGTAACACGTGGTTAACTTTGTAACTCGTGGTTAACTGTGTAACACATTAACTTAGTAACACATGGTTAACTTTGTAACACGTGGTTATCTTTGTAACTCGTGGTTAACTTTGTAACACATGATTAACATTGTAACACGTGGTTATCTTTGTAACTCGTGGTTAACTTTGTAACATGTTAACTTTGTAACTCGTGGTTAACTTTGTAACACGTGGTTATCTTTGTAACTCGTGGTTAACTTTGTAACATGTTAACTTTGTAACTCGTGGTTAACTTTGTAACACGTGGTAAACTTTGTAACACGTGGTTAACGTTGTAACACGTGGTTAACTTTGTAAATCGTGGTTAACTTTGTAACACGTGGTTAACATTGTAACACGTGGTTAACATTGTAACACGTTAACTTTGTAACACGTTAACTTTGTAACTCGTGGTTAACTTTGTAACACGTTAACATTGTAACTCGTGGTTAACTTTGTAACACGTTAACATTGTAACTCGTGGTTAACTTTGTAACACGTGGTTAACTTTGTAACTCGTGGTTAACTTTGTAACACGTTAACTTTGTAACACATTGTTAACATTGTAACACGTGGTTAACTTTCTAACACCTGGTTAACGTTGTAACTCGTGGTTAACTTTGTAACACGTGGTTAACTTTGTAACACGTGGTTAACGTTGTAACACGTTAACTTTGTAACACATGGTTAACGTTGTAACACATGGTTAACTTTGTAACTCGTGGTTAACTTTGTAACACGTTAACTTTGTAACACATGGTTAACGTTGTAACACATTGACGTTGTAACACGTAGTTAACGTTGTAACACGTGGTTAACTTTGTAACACGTTAACTTTGTAACACATGGTTAACGTTGTAACACATTAACGTTGTAACACGTAGTTAACGTTGTAACACGTTAACTTTGTAACACATGGTTAACGTTGTAACACGTGGTTAACTTTGTAACACGTGGTTAACGTTGCAACACGTGGTTCACGTTGTAACACGTGGTTAACGTTGTAACACGTGGTTAACTTTGTAACACGTGGTTAACTTTGTAAGACGTGGTTAACTTTGTAAGACGTGGTTAACGTTGTAACACGTGGTTAACGTTGTAACACGTGGTTAACGTTGCAACACGTGGTTAACGTTGCAACACGTGGTTAACGTTGCAACACGTGGTTAACTTTGTAACACGTGGTTAACTTTCGAACACGTGGTTAACGTTGCAACACGTGGTTAACTTTGTAACACGTGGTTAACTTTCGAACACGTGGTTAACTTTGTAACACGTGGTTAACTTTGTAACTCGTGGTTAACTGTGTAACACATTAACTTAGTAACACATGGTTAACTTTGTAACACGTGGTTATCTTTGTAACTCGTGGTTAACTTTGTAACACATGATTAACATTGTAACACGTGGTTATCTTTGTAACTCGTGGTTAACTTTGTAACATGTTAACTTTGTAACTCGTGGTTAACTTTGTAACACGTGGTAAAGTTTGTAACACGTGGTTAACGTTGTAACACGTGGTTAACTTTGTAAATCGTGGTTAACTTTGTAACACGTGGTTAACTTTGTAACACGTGGTTAACATTGTAACACGTTAACTTTGTAACACGTTAACTTTGTAACTCGTGGTTAACTTTGTAACTCGTGGTTAACTTTGTAACACGTTAACATTGTAACTCGTGGTTAACTTTGTAACACGTTAACATTGTAACACGTGGTTAACTTTCTAACACCTGGTTAACGTTGTAACTCGTGGTTAACTTTGTAACACGTGGTTAACTTTGTAACACGTGGTTAACTTTGTAACATGTTAACTTTGTAACACGTGGTTAACTTTGTAACACGTGGTTAACGTTGTAACACGTGGTTAACTTTGTAACACGTGGTTAACGTTGTAACACGTGGTTAACGTAACTCGTGGTTAACTTTGTAACTCGTGGTTAACTTTGTAACTCGTGGTTAACTTTGTAACACGTGGTTAACTTTGTAACACGTGGTTAACTTTGTAACATGTTAACTTTGTAACACGTGGTTAACTTTGTAACACGTGGTTAACATTGTAACACGTGGTTAACTTTGTAACTCGTGGTTAACTTTGTAACACATTAACGTTGTAACACGTGGTTAACTTTGTAACACGTGGTTAACTTTGTAACTCGTGGTTAACTGTGTAACACATTAACTTAGTAACACATGGTTAACTTTGTAACACGTGGTTATCTTTGTAACTCGTGGTTAACTTTGTAACACATGATTAACATTGTAACACGTGGTTATCTTTGTAACTCGTGGTTAACTTTGTAACGTGGTTAACTTTGTAACACGTGGTTAACGTTGTAACACGTGGTTAACTTTGTAACACGTTAACTTTGTAACACATGGTTAACTTTGTAACACGTGGTTAACGTTGTAACACGTGGTTAACGTTGTAACACGTGGTTAACGTTGTAACACGTGGTTAACTTTGTAACACGTGGTTAACTTTGTAACACGTGGTTTACTTTGTAACACGTTAACTTTGTAACTCATGGTTGACGTTGTAACACGTGGTTAACGTTGTAACACGTGGTTAACTTTGTAACACATGGTTAACGTAACTCGTGGTTAACTTTGTAACTCGTGGTTAACTTTGTAACACGTTAACTTTGTAACACATGGTTGACGTTGTAACACGTGGTTAACGTTGTAACACGTGGTTAACGTTGTAACACATGGTTAACTTTGTAACTCGTGGTTAACTTTGTAACACGTTAACTTTGTAACTCGTGGTTAACATTGTAACACATGGTTAACTTTGTAACACATGGTTAACGTTGTAACACGTGGTTAACGTTGTAACACGTGGTTAACTTTGTAACACGTTAACTTTGTAACACATGGTTAACTTTGTAACACGTGGTTTACTTTGTAACACGTGGTTTACTTTGTAACACGTTAACTTTGTAACTCATGGTTGACGTTGTAACACGTGGTTAACGTTGTAACACGTGGTTAACTTTGTAACACATGGTTAACGTAACTCGTGGTTAACTTTGTAACTCGTGGTTAACTTTGTAACACGTTAACTTTGTAACACATGGTTGACGTTGTAACACGTGGTTAACGTTGTAACACGTGGTTAACGTTGTAACACATGGTTAACTTTGTAACTCGTGGTTAACTTTGTAACACGTTAACTTTGTAACTCGTGGTTAACATTGTAACACGTTAACTTTGTAACACATGGTTAACGTTGTAACACGTGGTTAACGTTGTAACACGTGGTTAACGTTGTAACACGTGGTTAACTTTGTAAGACGTGGTTAACTTTGTAAGACGTGGTTAACTTTGTAACACGTGGTTAACTTTGTAACACGTGGTTAACTTTGTAAAACGTGGTTAACTTTGTAACACGTTAACTTTGTAACACGTGGTTAACTTTGTAAGACGTGGTTAACTTTGTAAGACGTGGTTAACTTTGTAAGACGTGGTTAACTTTGTAAGACGTGGTTAACTTTGTAACACGTGGTTAACATTGTAACACGTGGTTAACGTTGTAACACGTGGTTAACGTTGTAACACGTGGTTAACTTTCGAACACGTGGTTAAGTTTCGAACACGTGGTGAACGTTGCAACACGTTAACATTGTAACACGTGGTTAACTTTGTAAGACGTGGTTAACTTTGTAACATATGGTTCACGTTGTAACACATGGTTGACTTTCTAACACGTTAACTTTGTAACACGTGGTTAACGTAACACGTGGTTAACGTTGTAACTCGTGGTTAACTTTGTAACACGTGGTTAACTTTGTAACACGTGGTTAACTTTGTAACATGTTAACTTTGTAACACGTGGTTAACTTTGTAACACGTGGTTAACTTTGTAACACGTGGTTAACTTTGTAACATGTGGTTAACATTGTAACACGTGGTTAACTTTGTAACTCGTGGTTAACTTTGTAACACATTAACGTTGTAACACGTGGTTAACTTTGTAACACGTGGTTAACTTTGTAACTCGTGGTTAACTGTGTAACACATTAACTTAGTAACACATGGTTAACTTTGTAACACGTGGCTATCTTTGTAACTCGTGGTTAACTTTGTAACACATGATTAACATTGTAACACGTGGTTATCTTTGTAACTCGTGGTTAACTTTGAAACATGTTGACTTTGTAACTCGTGGTAAACTTTGTAACACGTGGTTAACGTTGTAACACGTGGTTAACTTTGTAACACGTTAACTTTGTAACACATGGTTAACTTTGTAACACGTGGTTAACGTTGTAACACGTGGTTAACGTTGTAACACGTGGTTAACTTTGTAACACGTGGTTAACTTTGTAACACGTGGTTAACGTAACACGTGGTTAACGTTGTAACTCGTGGTTAACGTAACACGTGGTTAACTTTGTAATATGTTAACTTTGTAACACATGGTTAACGTTGTAACACGTGGTTAACTTTGTAACACGTGGTTAACGTTGCAACACGTGGTTAACGTTGCAACACGTGGTTAACTTTGTAACACGTGGTTCACGTTGTAACACGTGGTTAACTTTGTAACACGTGGTTAACTTTGTAACACGTGGTTAACTTTGTAAGACGTGGTTAACGTTGTAAGACGTGGTTAACGTTGTAAGACGTGGTTAACGTTGTAACACGTGGTTAACGTTGTAACACGTGGTTAACTTTGTAACACGTGGTTAACTTTGTAACACGTGGTTAACTTTCGAACACGTGGTTAACGTTGCAACACGTGGTTAACTTTGTAACACGTGGTTAACTTTCGAACACGTGGTTAACGTTGCAACACATTAACGTTGCAACACGTTAACGTTGTAACACGTGGTTGACTTTCTAACACGTTAACTTTGTAACACGTTGTTAACTTTGTAACACGTTAACTTTGTAACACGTGGTTAACATTGTAACACGTGGCTAACTTTGTAACACGTGGTTAACTTTGTAACACGTGGTTAACTTTGTAACACGTGGTTAACTTTGTAACACGTTAACTTTGTAACACATGGTTAACTTTGTAACACGTGGTTAACGTTGTAACACGTGGTTAACGTTGTAACACGTGGTTAACTTTCGAACACGTGGTTAAGTTTCGAACACGTGGTGAACGTTGCAACACGTTAACATTGTAACACGTGGTTAACTTTGTAAGACGTGGTTAACTTTGTAACATATGGTTCACGTTGTAACACATGGTTGACTTTCTAACACGTTAACTTTGTAACACGTGGTTAACGTAACACGTGGTTAACGTTGTAACTCGTGGTTAACTTTGTAACACGTGGTTAACTTTGTAACACGTGGTTAACTTTGTAACATGTTAACTTTGTAACACGTGGTTAACTTTGTAACACGTGGTTAACTTTGTAACACGTGGTTAACTTTGTAACATGTGGTTAACATTGTAACACGTGGTTAACTTTGTAACTCGTGGTTAACTTTGTAACACATTAACGTTGTAACACGTGGTTAACTTTGTAACACGTGGTTAACTTTGTAACTCGTGGTTAACTGTGTAACACATTAACTTAGTAACACATGGTTAACTTTGTAACACGTGGCTATCTTTGTAACTCGTGGTTAACTTTGTAACACATGATTAACATTGTAACACGTGGTTATCTTTGTAACTCGTGGTTAACTTTGTAACATGTTAACTTTGTAACTCGTGGTAAACTTTGTAACACGTGGTTAACGTTGTAACACGTGGTTAACTTTGTAACACGTTAACTTTGTAACACATGGTTAACTTTGTAACACGTGGTTAACGTTGTAACACGTGGTTAACGTTGTAACACGTGGTTAACTTTGTAACACGTGGTTAACTTTGTAACACGTGGTTAACGTAACACGTGGTTAACGTTGTAACTCGTGGTTAACGTAACACGTGGTTAACTTTGTAATATGTGAACTTTGTAACACATGGTTAACGTTGTAACACGTGGTTAACTTTGTAACACGTGGTTCACGTTGTAACACGTGGTTAACTTTGTAACACGTGGTTAACTTTGTAACACGTGGTTAACTTTGTAAGACGTGGTTAACGTTGTAAGACGTGGTTAACGTTGTAAGACGTGGTTAACGTTGTAACACGTGGTTAACGTTGTAACACGTGGTTAACTTTGTAACACGTGGTTAACTTTGTAACACGTGGTTAACTTTCGAACACGTGGTTAACGTTGCAACACGTGGTTAACTTTGTAACACGTGGTTAACTTTCGAACACGTGGTTAACGTTGCAACACATTAACGTTGCAACACGTTAACGTTGTAACACGTGGTTGACTTTCTAACACGTTAACTTTGTAACACGTGGTTAACTTTGTAACACGTTAACTTTGTAACACGTGGTTAACATTGTAACACGTGGCTAACTTTGTAACACGTGGTTAACTTTGTAACACGTGGTTAACTTTGTAACACGTGGTTAACTTTGTAACACGTTAACTTTGTAACACATGGTTAACTTTGTAACACGTGGTTAACGTTGTAACACGTGGTTAACGTTGTAACACGTGGTTAACTTTGTAACACGTGGTTAACATTGTAACACGTGGTTAACGTAACACGTGGTTAACGTTGTAACTCGTGGTTAACTTTGTAACACGTGGTTAACTTTGTAATATGTTAACTTTGTAACACATAGTTAACGTTGTAACACGTGGTTAACTTTGTAACACGTGGTTAACTTTGTAACACGTGGTTAACTTTGTAACACGTGGTTAACGTTGTAACACGTGGTTAACTTTGTAACACGTGGTTAACGTTGTAACACGTGGTTAACGTTGTAACACGTGGTTAACTTTCGAACACGTGGTTAACTTTCGAACACGTGGTTAACTTTGTAACACGTGGTTAACTTTGTAACACGTGGTTAACTTTGTAACACTTGGTTAACGTTGTAACACGTGGTTAACTTTGTAACACGTGGTTAACATTGTAACACGTGGTTAACATTGTAACACGTGGTTAACGTTGTAACACGTGGTTAACGTTGTAACTCGTGGTTAACTTTGTAACACGTGGTTAACTTTGTAAATCGTGGTTAACGTTGTAACACGTGGTTAACTTTGTAAATCGTGGTTAACTTTGTAAATCGTGGTTAACTTTGAAACACGTTAACTTCGTAACACGTGGTTAACGTTGTAACACGTGGTTAACGTTGTAACACGTGGTTAACGTTGTAACACGTGGTTAACTTTGTAACTCGTGGTTAACTTTGTAACACATTAACTTTGTAACACATGGTTAACATTGTAACACGTGGTTAACGTTGTAACACGTGGTTAACTTTCGAACACGTTAACTTTGTAACACGTTAACTTTGTAACACGTTAACTTTGTAACACGTTAACTTTGTAACACGTGGTTAACTTTGTAAGACGTTAACTTTGTAACACGTGGTTAACTTTCGAACACGTTAACTTTGTAACACGTGGTTAACTTTGTAACACGTGGTTAACTTTGTAACACGTGGTTAACTTTGTAACTCGTGGTTAACTTTGTAACACATTAACTTTGTAACACATGGTTAACATTGTAACACGTGGTTAACGTTGTAACACGTGGTTAACGTTGTAACACGTGGTTAACTTTCGAACACGTGGTTAAGTTTCGAACACGTGGTGAACGTTGCAACACGTTAACATTGTAACACGTGGTTAACTTTGTAAGACGTGGTTAACTTTGTAACATATGGTTCACGTTGTAACACATGGTTGACTTTCTAACACGTTAACTTTGTAACACGTGGTTAACTTTGTAACACGTGGTTAACGTTGTAACACGTGGTTAACTTTGTAACACATTAACTTTGTAACACATGGTTAACTTTCGAACACGTGGTTAACGTTGTAACTCGTGGTTAACTTTGTAACACGTTAACTTTGTAACATATGGTTAACGTTGTAACATGTGGTTAACTTTGTAACACGTTAACGTTGTAACAAGTGGTTAACGTTGTAACACATTAACTTTGTAACAAGTGGTTAACGTTGTAACACGTGGTTAACTTTGTAAATCGTGGTTAACTTTGTAACACGTGGTTAACATTGTAACACGTTAACTTTGTAACACATGGTTAACTTTGTAACACATGGTTAACGTTGTAACACGTGGTTAACGTTGTAACACGTGGTTAACTTTGTAACACGTGGTTAACTTTGTAACACGTGGTTAACTTTGTAACACGTTAATGTTGTAACACGTGGTTAACGTTGTAACACGTGGTTATGTTGAAGAAAATCATCATAGCTTTGAATTGAACTTTGAATTGAACTTAACTCATTTGGGCTCACAAGTAAGTTAATATAACGTGTTATGTAACACATATTCTGGTACAAAACAACATTCTTAAGAAGTGATCAGGAGCAGACACAGGGTAATAAATCTCTCGTAAAAAGTACCAAAACATTTCCGTACTTGGAGCCGTGTTCTACCAGAGGACAAGAGGTCAGAACAGCATAAAAACATGCCCTAAGTAGGAGTCCAGATGTGTCATGTTTTTTCGATTCAACGGACTGGTTTGATGGGTGGGACGTAGCTAAAGGGGGCGTGAATTTTGACGATAAGAGTGATCTGTGTAAAGCAGTACATGGGAGTCGTTTCAATATACTGAACTGGTTGATGTTGGCTTGATCTTATTAAAACACTTCCCGCTGGTTGCAACTCCGGTCCGCCGTCTCTTCTCGTCATTTTGCCACAACAGTTAACGTTGTAACACGTGGTTAACGTTGTAACACGTGGTTAACGTTGTAACACGTGGTTAACTTTGTAACATGTGGTTAACGTTGTAACACGTGGTTAACGTTGTAACACGTGGTTAACTTTGTAACACGTGGTTAACGTTGCAACACGTTAACGTTGCAACACGTTAACGTTGCAACACGTTAACGTTGTAACACGTGGTTGACTTTAACACGTTAACTTTGTAACACGTGGTTAACTTTGTAACACGTTAACTTTGTAACACGTGGTTAACGTTGTAACACGTGGTTGACTTTGTAACTCATGGTTAACTTTGTAACACATTAACTTTGTAACACATGGTTAACATTGTAACACGTGGTTAACTTTGTAACAGGTGGTTAACTTTGTAACACGTTAACTTTGTAACACGTGGTTGACGTTGTAACACGTGGTTAACTTTGTAACACGTGGTTAACGTTGTAACACGTGGTTAACGTTGTAACACGTGGTTAACGTAACTCGTGGTTAACTTTGTAACTCGTGGTTAACTTTGTAACACGTGGTTAACTTTGTAACACGTGGTTAACTTTGTAACATGTTAACTTTGTAACACGTGGTTAACTTTGTAACACGTGGTTAACTTTGTAACACGTGGTTAACTTTGTAACATGTGGTTAACATTGTAACACGTGGTTAACTTTGTAACTCGTGGTTAACTTTGTAACACATTAACGTTGTAACACGTGGTTAACTTTGTAACACGTGGTTAACTTTGTAACTCGTGGTTAACTGTGTAACACATTAACTTAGTAACACGTGGTTAACTTTGTAACACGTGGTTAACTTTGTAACATGTGGTTAACGTTGTAACATGTGGTTAACGTTGTAACACGTGGTTAATGTTGTAACACGTGGTTAACTTTGTAACACGTGGTTAACGTTGCAACACGTTAACGTTGCAACACGTTAACGTTGTAACACGTGGTTGACTTTAACACGTTAACTTTGTAACACGTGGTTAACTTTGTAACACGTTAACTTTGTAACACGTGGTTAACGTTGTAACACGTGGTTGACTTTGTAACTCATGGTTAACTTTGTAACACATTAACTTTGTAACACATGGTTAACATTGTAACACGTGGTTAACTTTGTAACACGTGGTTAACTTTGTAACACGTTAACTTTGTAACACGTGGTTAACGTTGTAACACGTGGTTAACTTTGTAACACGTGGTTAACGTTGTAACACGTGGTTAACGTAACACGTGGTTAACGTTGTAACTCGTGGTTAACTTTGTAACACGTGGTTAACTTTGTAACACGTGGTTAACTTTGTAACATGTTAACTTTGTAACACGTGGTTAACTTTGTAACACGTGGTTAACTTTGTAACACGTGGTTAACTTTGTAACATGTGGTTAACATTGTAACACGTGGTTAACTTTGTAACTCGTGGTTAACTTTGTAACACATTAACGTTGTAACACGTGGTTAACTTTGTAACACGTGGTTAACTTTGTAACTCGTGGTTAACTGTGTAACACATTAACTTAGTAACACATGGTTAACTTTGTAACACGTGGCTATCTTTGTAACTCGTGGTTAACTTTGTAACACATGATTAACATTGTAACACGTGGTTATCTTTGTAACTCGTGGTTAACTTTGTAACATGTTAACTTTGTAACTCGTGGTAAACTTTGTAACACGTGGTTAACGTTGTAACACGTGGTTAACTTTGTAACACGTTAACTTTGTAACACATGGTTAACTTTGTAACACGTGGTTAACGTTGTAACACATGGTTAACTTTGTAACACGTGGTTAACGTTGTAACACGTGGTTAACGTTGTAACACGTGGTTAACTTTGTAACACGTGGTTAACTTTGTAACACGTGGTTAACGTAACACGTGGTTAACGTTGTAACTCGTGGTTAACGTAACACGTGGTTAACTTTGTAATATGTTAACTTTGTAACACGTGGTTAACGTTGCAACACGTGGTTAACTTTGTAACACGTGGTTAACGTTGCAACACGTGGTTAACTTTGTAACACGTGGTTCACGTTGTAACACGTGGTTAACTTTGTAACACGTGGTTAACTTTGTAACACGTGGTTAACTTTGTAAGACGTGGTTAACGTTGTAAGACGTGGTTAACGTTGTAAGACGTGGTTAACGTTGTAACACGTGGTTAACGTTGTAACACGTGGTTAACTTTGTAACACGTGGTTAACTTTGTAACACGTGGTTAACTTTGTAACACGTGGTTAACTTTCGAACACGTGGTTAACGTTGCAACACGTGGTTAACTTTGTAACACGTGGTTAACTTTCGAACACGTGGTTAACGTTGCAACACATTAACGTTGCAACACGTTAACGTTGTAACACGTGGTTGACTTTCTAACACGTTAACTTTGTAACACGTGGTTAACTTTGTAACACGTTAACTTTGTAACACGTGGTTAACATTGTAACACGTGGCTAACTTTGTAACACGTGGTTAACTTTGTAACACGTGGTTAACTTTGTAACACGTTAACTTTGTAACACATGGTTAACTTTGTAACACGTGGTTAACGTTGTAACACGTGGTTAACGTTGTAACACGTGGTTAACTTTGTAACACGTGGTTAACATTGTAACACGTGGTTAACGTTGTAACTCGTGGTTAACTTTGTAACACGTGGTTAACGTTGTAACACGTGGTTAACTTTGTAACACGTGGTTAACGTTGTAACACGTGGTTAACTTTGTAACACGTGGTTAACTTTCGAACACGTGGTTAACTTTCGAACACGTGGTTAACTTTCGAACACGTGGTTAACATTGCAACACGTTTACGTTGTAACACGTGGTTGACTTTCTAACACGTTAACTTTGTAACACGTGGTTAACATTGTAACACGTGGCTAACTTTGTAACACGTGGTTAACTTTGTAACACGTTAACTTTGTAACACATTGTTAACATTGTAACACATGGTTAACTTTCTAACACCTGGTTAACGTTGTAACACGTGGTTAACGTTGTAACACGTGGTTAACTTTGTAACACGTGGTTAACTTTGTAACTCGTGGTTAACTGTGTAACACATTAACTTAGTAACACATGGTTAACTTTGTAACACGTGGTTATCTTTGTAACTCGTGGTTAACTTTGTAACACATGATTAACATTGTAACACGTGGTTATCTTTGTAACTCGTGGTTAACTTTGTAACATGTTAACTTTGTAACTCGTGGTTAACTTTGTAACACGTGGTTATCTTTGTAACTCGTGGTTAACTTTGTAACATGTTAACTTTGTAACTCGTGGTTAACTTTGTAACACGTGGTAAACTTTGTAACACGTGGTTAACGTTGTAACACGTGGTTAACTTTGTAAATCGTGGTTAACTTTGTAACACGTGGTTAACATTGTAACACGTGGTTAACATTGTAACACGTTAACTTTGTAACACGTTAACTTTGTAACTCGTGGTTAACTTTGTAACACGTTAACATTGTAACTCGTGGTTAACTTTGTAACACGTTAACATTGTAACTCGTGGTTAACTTTGTAACACGTGGTTAACTTTGTAACTCGTGGTTAACTTTGTAACACGTTAACTTTGTAACACATTGTTAACATTGTAACACGTGGTTAACTTTCTAACACCTGGTTAACGTTGTAACTCGTGGTTAACTTTGTAACACGTGGTTAACTTTGTAACACGTGGTTAACGTTGTAACACGTTAACTTTGTAACACATGGTTAACGTTGTAACACATGGTTAACTTTGTAACTCGTGGTTAACTTTGTAACACGTTAACTTTGTAACACATGGTTAACGTTGTAACACATTGACGTTGTAACACGTAGTTAACGTTGTAACACGTGGTTAACTTTGTAACACGTTAACTTTGTAACACATGGTTAACGTTGTAACACATTAACGTTGTAACACGTAGTTAACGTTGTAACACGTTAACTTTGTAACACATGGTTAACGTTGTAACACGTGGTTAACTTTGTAACACGTGGTTAACGTTGCAACACGTGGTTCACGTTGTAACACGTGGTTAACGTTGTAACACGTGGTTAACTTTGTAACACGTGGTTAACTTTGTAAGACGTGGTTAACTTTGTAAGACGTGGTTAACGTTGTAACACGTGGTTAACGTTGTAACACGTGGTTAACGTTGCAACACGTGGTTAACGTTGCAACACGTGGTTAACGTTGCAACACGTGGTTAACTTTGTAACACGTGGTTAACTTTCGAACACGTGGTTAACGTTGCAACACGTGGTTAACTTTGTAACACGTGGTTAACTTTCGAACACGTGGTTAACTTTGTAACACGTGGTTAACTTTGTAACTCGTGGTTAACTGTGTAACACATTAACTTAGTAACACATGGTTAACTTTGTAACACGTGGTTATCTTTGTAACTCGTGGTTAACTTTGTAACACATGATTAACATTGTAACACGTGGTTATCTTTGTAACTCGTGGTTAACTTTGTAACATGTTAACTTTGTAACTCGTGGTTAACTTTGTAACACGTGGTAAAGTTTGTAACACGTGGTTAACGTTGTAACACGTGGTTAACTTTGTAAATCGTGGTTAACTTTGTAACACGTGGTTAACTTTGTAACACGTGGTTAACATTGTAACACGTTAACTTTGTAACACGTTAACTTTGTAACTCGTGGTTAACTTTGTAACTCGTGGTTAACTTTGTAACACGTTAACATTGTAACTCGTGGTTAACTTTGTAACACGTTAACATTGTAACACGTGGTTAACTTTCTAACACCTGGTTAACGTTGTAACTCGTGGTTAACTTTGTAACACGTGGTTAACTTTGTAACACGTGGTTAACGTTGTAACACGTTAACTTTGTAACACATGGTTAACGTTGTAACACATGGTTAACTTTGTAACTCGTGGTTAACTTTGTAACACGTTAACTTTGTAACACATGGTTAACGTTGTAACACATTGACGTTGTAACACGTAGTTAACGTTGTAACACGTGGTTAACTTTGTAACACGTTAACTTTGTAACACATGGTTAACGTTGTAACACATTAACGTTGTAACACGTAGTTAACGTTGTAACACGTTAACTTTGTAACACGTGGTTAACGTTGTAACACGTGGTTAACTTTGTAACACGTGGTTAACGTTGCAACACGTGGTTCACGTTGTAACACGTGGTTAACGTTGTAACACGTGGTTAACTTTGTAACACGTGGTTAACTTTGTAAGACGTGGTTAACTTTGTAAGACGTGGTTAACGTTGTAACACGTGGTTAACGTTGTAACACGTGGTTAACGTTGCAACACGTGGTTAACTTTGTAACACGTGGTTAACTTTCGAACACGTGGTTAACGTTGCAACACGTGGTTAACTTTGTAACACGTGGTTAACTTTCGAACACGTGGTTAACGTTGCAACACATTAACGTTGCAACACATTAACGTTGCAACACGTTAACGTTGTAACACGTGGTTGACTTTCTAACACGTTAACTTTGTAACACGTGGTTAACTTTGTAACACGTTAACTTTGTAACACGTGGTTAACATTGTAACACGTGGCTAACTTTGTAACACGTGGTTAACTTTGTAACACGTGGTTAACTTTGTAACACGTTAACTTTGTAACACATGGTTAACTTTGTAACACGTGGTTAACGTTGTAACACGTGGTTAACTTTGTAACACGTGGCTAACTTTGTAACACGTGGTTAACTTTGTAACTCGTGGTTAACTTTGTAATATGTTAACTTTGTAACACATAGTTAACGTTGTAACACGTGGTTAACTTTGTAACACGTGGTTAACGTTGTAACACGTGGTTAACTTTGTAATATGTTAACTTTGTAACACATAGTTAACGTTGTAACACGTGGTTAACTTTGTAACACGTGGTTAACTTTGTAACACGTGGTTAACTTTGTAACACGTGGTTAACGTTGTAACACGTGGTTAACGTTGTAACACGTGGTTAACTTTGTAACACGTGGTTAACGTTGTAACACGTGGTTAACTTTGTAACACGTGGTTAACGTTGTAACACGTGGTTAACTTTGTAACACGTGGTTAACTTTCGAACACGTGGTTAACTTTCGAACACGTGGTTAACTTTCGAACACGTGGTTAACATTGCAACACGTTTACGTTGTAACACGTGGTTGACTTTCTAACACGTTAACTTTGTAACACGTGGTTAACGTTGTAACACTTGGTTAACTTTGTAACTCGTGGTTAACTTTGTAACACATTAACTTTGTAACACATGGTTAACATTGTAACACGTGGCTGACTTTGTAACACGTGGTTAACTTTGTAACACGTGGTTAACTTTGTAACACATTGTGAACATTGTAACACATGGTTAACTTTCTAACACCTGGTTAATGTTGTAACACGTGGTTAACGTTGTAACACGTAGTTAACTTTGTAACTCGTGGTTAACTTTGTAACACGTTAACGTTGTAACACGTGGTTAACTTTGTAACACGTGGTTAACTTTGTAACTCGTGGTTAACTTTGTAACACGTGGTTAACATTGTAACACGTGGTTAACGTAACACGTGGTTAACGTTGTAACTCGTGGTTAACTTTGTAACACGTGGTTAACTTTGTAATATGTTAACTTTGTAACACATAGTTAACGTTGTAACACGTGGTTAACTTTGTAACACGTGGTTAACTTTGTAACACGTGGTTAACTTTGTAACACGTGGTTAACTTTGTAACACGTGGTTAACGTTGTAACACGTGGTTAACTTTGTAACACGTGGTTAACGTTGTAACACGTGGTTAACTTTGTAACACGTGGTTAACTTTCGAACACGTGGTTAACTTTCGAACACGTGGTTAACATTGCAACACGTTTACGTTGTAACACGTGGTTGACTTTCTAACACGTTAACTTTGTAACACGTGGTTAACGTTGTAACACGTGGTTAACTTTGTAACTCGTGGTTAACTTTGTAACACATTAACTTTGTAACACGTGGTTAACATTGTAACACGTGGTTAACGTTGTAACTCGTGGTTAACTTTGTAACACGTGGTTAACGTTGTAACACGTGGTTAACTTTGTAACACGTGGTTAACGTTGTAACACGTGGTTAACTTTGTAACACGTGGTTAACTTTCGAACACGTGGTTAACTTTCGAACACGTGGTTAACTTTCGAACACGTGGTTAACATTGCAACACGTTTACGTTGTAACACGTGGTTGACTTTCTAACACGTTAACTTTGTAACACGTGGTTAACATTGTAACACGTGGCTAACTTTGTAACACGTGGTTAACTTTGTAACACGTTAACTTTGTAACACATTGTTAACATTGTAACACATGGTTAACTTTCTAACACCTGGTTAACGTTGTAACACGTGGTTAACATTGTAACACGTTAACTTTGTAACACGTTAACTTTGTAACTCGTGGTTAACTTTGTAACTCGTGGTTAACTTTGTAACACGTTAACATTGTAACTCGTGGTTAACTTTGTAACACGTTAACATTGTAACACGTGGTTAACTTTCTAACACCTGGTTAACGTTGTAACTCGTGGTTAACTTTGTAACACGTGGTTAACTTTGTAACACGTGGTTAACGTTGTAACACGTTAACTTTGTAACACATGGTTAACGTTGTAACACATTGACGTTGTAACACGTAGTTAACGTTGTAACACGTGGTTAACTTTGTAACACGTTAACTTTGTAACACATGGTTAACGTTGTAACACATTAACGTTGTAACACGTAGTTAACGTTGTAACACGTTAACTTTGTAACACGTGGTTAACGTTGTAACACGTGGTTAACTTTGTAACACGTGGTTAACGTTGCAACACGTGGTTCACGTTGTAACACGTGGTTAACGTTGTAACACGTGGTTAACTTTGTAACACGTGGTTAACTTTGTAAGACGTGGTTAACTTTGTAAGACGTGGTTAACGTTGTAACACGTGGTTAACGTTGTAACACGTGGTTAACGTTGCAACACGTGGTTAACTTTGTAACACGTGGTTAACTTTCGAACACGTGGTTAACGTTGCAACACGTGGTTAACTTTGTAACACGTGGTTAACTTTCGAACACGTGGTTAACGTTGCAACACATTAACGTTGCAACACATTAACGTTGCAACACGTTAACGTTGTAACACGTGGTTGACTTTCTAACACGTTAACTTTGTAACACGTGGTTAACTTTGTAACACGTTAACTTTGTAACACGTGGTTAACATTGTAACACGTGGCTAACTTTGTAACACGTGGTTAACTTTGTAACACGTGGTTAACTTTGTAACACGTTAACTTTGTAACACATGGTTAACTTTGTAACACGTGGTTAACGTTGTAACACGTGGTTAACTTTGTAACACGTGGCTAACTTTGTAACACGTGGTTAACTTTGTAACTCGTGGTTAACTTTGTAATATGTTAACTTTGTAACACATAGTTAACGTTGTAACACGTGGTTAACTTTGTAACACGTGGTTAACGTTGTAACACGTGGTTAACTTTGTAATATGTTAACTTTGTAACACATAGTTAACGTTGTAACACGTGGTTAACTTTGTAACACGTGGTTAACTTTGTAACACGTGGTTAACTTTGTAACACGTGGTTAACGTTGTAACACGTGGTTAACGTTGTAACACGTGGTTAACTTTGTAACACGTGGTTAACGTTGTAACACGTGGTTAACTTTGTAACACGTGGTTAACGTTGTAACACGTGGTTAACTTTGTAACACGTGGTTAACTTTCGAACACGTGGTTAACTTTCGAACACGTGGTTAACTTTCGAACACGTGGTTAACATTGCAACACGTTTACGTTGTAACACGTGGTTGACTTTCTAACACGTTAACTTTGTAACACGTGGTTAACATTGTAACACTTGGTTAACTTTGTAACTCGTGGTTAACTTTGTAACACATTAACTTTGTAACACATGGTTAACATTGTAACACGTGGCTGACTTTGTAACACGTGGTTAACTTTGTAACACGTGGTTAACTTTGTAACACATTGTGAACATTGTAACACATGGTTAACTTTCTAACACCTGGTTAATGTTGTAACACGTGGTTAACGTTGTAACACGTAGTTAACTTTGTAACTCGTGGTTAACTTTGTAACACGTTAACGTTGTAACACGTGGTTAACTTTGTAACACGTGGTTAACTTTGTAACTCGTGGTTAACTTTGTAACACGTGGTTAACATTGTAACACGTGGTTAACGTAACACGTGGTTAACGTTGTAACTCGTGGTTAACTTTGTAACACGTGGTTAACTTTGTAATATGTTAACTTTGTAACACATAGTTAACGTTGTAACACGTGGTTAACTTTGTAACACGTGGTTAACTTTGTAACACGTGGTTAACTTTGTAACACGTGGTTAACTTTGTAACACGTGGTTAACGTTGTAACACGTGGTTAACTTTGTAACACGTGGTTAACGTTGTAACACGTGGTTAACTTTGTAACACGTGGTTAACTTTGTAACACGTGGTTAACTTTCGAACACGTGGTTAACTTTCGAACACGTGGTTAACATTGCAACACGTTTACGTTGTAACACGTGGTTGACTTTCTAACACGTTAACTTTGTAACACGTGGTTAACGTTGTAACACGTGGTTAACTTTGTAACTCGTGGTTAACTTTGTAACACATTAACTTTGTAACACATGGTTAACATTGTAACACGTGGCTAACTTTGTAACTCGTGGTTAACTTTGAAACACGTGGTTAACTTTGTAACACGTTAACTTTGTAACACGTTAACTTTGTAACACATGGTTAACGTTGTAACACGTGGTTAACTTTGTAACACGTGGTTAACTTTGTAACTCGTGGTTAACTTTGTAACTCGTGGTTAACTGTGTAACACATTAACTTAGTAACACATGGTTAACTTTGTAACACGTGGTTATCTTTGTAACTCGTGGTTAACTTTGTAACACATGATTAACATTGTAACACGTGGTTATCTTTGTAACTCGTGGTTAACTTTGTAACATGTTAACTTTGTAACTCGTGGTTAACTTTGTAACACGTGGTAAACTTTGTAACACGTGGTTAACGTTGTAACACGTGGTTAACTTTGTAAATCGTGGTTAACTTTGTAACACGTGGTTAACATTGTAACACGTGGTTAACATTGTAACACGTGGTTAACATTGTAACACGTTAACTTTGTAACACGTTAACTTTGTAACTCGTGGTTAACTTTGTAACACGTTAACATTGTAACTCGTGGTTAACTTTGTAACACGTTAACATTGTAACTCGTGGTTAACTTTGTAACACGTGGTTAACTTTGTAACTCGTGGTTAACTTTGTAACACGTTAACTTTGTAACACATTGTTAACATTGTAACACGTGGTTAACTTTCTAACACCTGGTTAACGTTGTAACTCGTGGTTAACTTTGTAACACGTGGTTAACTTTGTAACACGTGGTTAACTTTGTAACACGTGGTTAACGTTGTAACACGTTAACTTTGTAACACATGGTTAACGTTGTAACACAGGGTTAACTTTGTAACTCGTGGTTAACTTTGTAACACGTTAACTTTGTAACACGTTAACTTTGTAACACATGGTTAACGTTGTAACA
Source organism: Lycodopsis pacificus (assembly GCA_028022725.1). Lineage (NCBI taxonomy): Eukaryota > Metazoa > Chordata > Actinopteri > Perciformes > Zoarcidae > Lycodopsis > Lycodopsis pacificus. The sequence continues at coordinate 1,089,961 of CM051692.1, forward strand.
CGTTAACGTTGTAACACGTTAACGTTGTAACACGTAGTTAACGTTGTAACACGTGGTTAACTTTGTAACACGTGGTTAACTTTGTAACTGGTGGTTAACTTTGTAACTCGTGGTTAACTTCGTAACACGTGGTTAACGTTGTAACACATTAACTTTGTAACTCGTGGTTAACTTTGTAACACGTGGTAAACGTTGCAACACGTGGTTAACGTTGCAACACGTGGTTAACTTTGTAACACGTGGTTAACGCTGTAACACGTGGTTAACTTTGTAACTCGTGGTTAACGTTGTAACACGTGGTTAACTTCGTAACACGTGGTTAACTTCGTAACTCGTGGTTAACTTCGTAACTCGTGGTTAACTTTGTAACACGTTAACTTTGTAACACATGGTTAACGTTGTAACACGTGGTTAACGTTGTAACACGTGGTTAACTTTGTAAGACGTGGTTAACTTTGTAAGACGTGGTTAACGTTGTAAGACGTGGTTAACGTTGTAACACGTGTTTAACTTTGTAACACGTGGTTAACTTTGTAATATGTTAACTTTGTAACACATGGTTAACGTTGTAACACGTGGTTAACTTTGTAACACGTGGTTAACTTTGTAACACGTGGTTAACTTTGTAACACGTGGTTAACGTTGCAACACGTTAACGTTGCAACACGTTAACGTTGCAACACGTTAACGTTGTAACACGTGGTTGACTTTAACACGTTAACTTTGTAACACGTGGTTAACTTTGTAACACGTTAACTTTGTAACACGTGGTTAACGTTGTAACACGTGGTTGACTTTGTAACTCATGGTTCACTTTGTAACACATTAACTTTGTAACACATGGTTAACATTGTAACACGTGGTTAACTTTGTAACACGTGGTTAACTTTGTAACACGTTAACTTTGTAACACGTGGTTGACGTTGTAACACGTGGTTAACTTTGTAACACGTGGTTAACGTTGTAACACGTGGTTAACGTTGTAACACGTGGTTAACGTAACTCGTGGTTAACTTTGTAACTCGTGGTTAACTTTGTAACACGTGGTTAACTTTGTAACACGTGGTTAACTTTGTAACATGTTAACTTTGTAACACGTGGTTAACTTTGTAACATGTGGTTAACATTGTAACACGTGGTTAACTTTGTAACTCGTGGTTAACTTTGTAACACATTAACGTTGTAACACGTGGTTAACTTTGTAACACGTGGTTAACTTTGTAACTCGTGGTTAACTGTGTAACACATTAACTTAGTAACACGTGGTTAACTTTGTAACACGTGGTTAACTTTGTAACATGTGGTTAACGTTGTAACACGTGGTTAATGTTGTAACACGTGGTTAACTTTGTAACACGTGGTTAACGTTGCAACACGTTAACGTTGCAACACGTTAACGTTGTAACACGTGGTTGACTTTAACACGTTAACTTTGTAACACGTGGTTAACTTTGTAACACGTTAACTTTGTAACACGTGGTTAACGTTGTAACACGTGGTTGACTTTGTAACTCATGGTTAACTTTGTAACACATTAACTTTGTAACACATGGTTAACATTGTAACACGTGGTTAACTTTGTAACACGTGGTTAACTTTGTAACACGTTAACTTTGTAACACGTGGTTAACGTTGTAACACGTGGTTAACTTTGTAACACGTGGTTAACGTTGTAACACGTGGTTAACGTAACACGTGGTTAACGTTGTAACTCGTGGTTAACTTTGTAACACGTGGTTAACTTTGTAACACGTGGTTAACTTTGTAACATGTTAACTTTGTAACACGTGGTTAACTTTGTAACACGTGGTTAACTTTGTAACACGTGGTTAACTTTGTAACATGTGGTTAACATTGTAACACGTGGTTAACTTTGTAACTCGTGGTTAACTTTGTAACACATTAACGTTGTAACACGTGGTTAACTTTGTAACACGTGGTTAACTTTGTAACTCGTGGTTAACTGTGTAACACATTAACTTAGTAACACATGGTTAACTTTGTAACACGTGGCTATCTTTGTAACTCGTGGTTAACTTTGTAACACATGATTAACATTGTAACACGTGGTTATCTTTGTAACTCGTGGTTAACTTTGTAACATGTTAACTTTGTAACTCGTGGTAAACTTTGTAACACGTGGTTAACGTTGTAACACGTGGTTAACTTTGTAACACGTTAACTTTGTAACACATGGTTAACTTTGTAACACGTGGTTAACGTTGTAACACGTGGTTAACGTTGTAACACGTGGTTAACGTTGTAACACGTGGTTAACTTTGTAACACGTGGTTAACTTTGTAACACGTGGTTAACGTAACACGTGGTTAACGTTGTAACTCGTGGTTAACGTAACACGTGGTTAACTTTGTAATATGTTAACTTTGTAACACGTGGTTAACGTTGCAACACGTGGTTAACTTTGTAACACGTGGTTAACGTTGCAACACGTGGTTAACTTTGTAACACGTGGTTCACGTTGTAACACGTGGTTAACTTTGTAACACGTGGTTAACTTTGTAACACGTGGTTAACTTTGTAAGACGTGGTTAACGTTGTAAGACGTGGTTAACGTTGTAAGACGTGGTTAACGTTGTAAGACGTGGTTAACGTTGTAACACGTGGTTAACGTTGTAACACGTGGTTAACTTTGTAACACGTGGTTAACTTTGTAACACGTGGTTAACTTTCGAACACGTGGTTAACGTTGCAACACGTGGTTAACTTTGTAACACGTGGTTAACTTTCGAACACGTGGTTAACGTTGCAACACATTAACGTTGCAACACGTTAACGTTGTAACACGTGGTTGACTTTCTAACACGTTAACTTTGTAACACGTGGTTAACTTTGTAACACGTTAACTTTGTAACACGTGGTTAACATTGTAACACGTGGCTAACTTTGTAACACGTGGTTAACTTTGTAACACGTGGTTAACTTTGTAACACGTTAACTTTGTAACACATGGTTAACTTTGTAACACGTGGTTAACGTTGTAACACGTGGTTAACGTTGTAACACGTGGTTAACTTTGTAACACGTGGTTAACATTGTAACACGTGGTTAACGTTGTAACTCGTGGTTAACTTTGTAACACGTGGTTAACGTTGTAACACGTGGTTAACTTTGTAACACGTGGTTAACGTTGTAACACGTGGTTAACTTTGTAACACGTGGTTAACTTTCGAACACGTGGTTAACTTTCGAACACGTGGTTAACTTTCGAACACGTGGTTAACATTGCAACACGTTTACGTTGTAACACGTGGTTGACTTTCTAACACGTTAACTTTGTAACACGTGGTTAACATTGTAACACGTGGCTAACTTTGTAACACGTGGTTAACTTTGTAACACGTTAACTTTGTAACACATTGTTAACATTGTAACACATGGTTAACTTTCTAACACCTGGTTAACGTTGTAACACGTGGTTAACGTTGTAACACGTGGTTAACTTTGTAACACGTGGTTAACTTTGTAACTCGTGGTTAACTGTGTAACACATTAACTTAGTAACACATGGTTAACTTTGTAACACGTGGTTATCTTTGTAACTCGTGGTTAACTTTGTAACACATGATTAACATTGTAACACGTGGTTATCTTTGTAACTCGTGGTTAACTTTGTAACATGTTAACTTTGTAACTCGTGGTTAACTTTGTAACACGTGGTTATCTTTGTAACTCGTGGTTAACTTTGTAACATGTTAACTTTGTAACTCGTGGTTAACTTTGTAACACGTGGTAAACTTTGTAACACGTGGTTAACGTTGTAACACGTGGTTAACTTTGTAAATCGTGGTTAACTTTGTAACACGTGGTTAACATTGTAACACGTGGTTAACATTGTAACACGTTAACTTTGTAACACGTTAACTTTGTAACTCGTGGTTAACTTTGTAACACGTTAACATTGTAACTCGTGGTTAACTTTGTAACACGTTAACATTGTAACTCGTGGTTAACTTTGTAACACGTGGTTAACTTTGTAACTCGTGGTTAACTTTGTAACACGTTAACTTTGTAACACATTGTTAACATTGTAACACGTGGTTAACTTTCTAACACCTGGTTAACGTTGTAACTCGTGGTTAACTTTGTAACACGTGGTTAACTTTGTAACACGTGGTTAACGTTGTAACACGTTAACTTTGTAACACATGGTTAACGTTGTAACACATGGTTAACTTTGTAACTCGTGGTTAACTTTGTAACACGTTAACTTTGTAACACATGGTTAACGTTGTAACACATTGACGTTGTAACACGTAGTTAACGTTGTAACACGTGGTTAACTTTGTAACACGTTAACTTTGTAACACATGGTTAACGTTGTAACACATTAACGTTGTAACACGTAGTTAACGTTGTAACACGTTAACTTTGTAACACATGGTTAACGTTGTAACACGTGGTTAACTTTGTAACACGTGGTTAACGTTGCAACACGTGGTTCACGTTGTAACACGTGGTTAACGTTGTAACACGTGGTTAACTTTGTAACACGTGGTTAACTTTGTAAGACGTGGTTAACTTTGTAAGACGTGGTTAACGTTGTAACACGTGGTTAACGTTGTAACACGTGGTTAACGTTGCAACACGTGGTTAACGTTGCAACACGTGGTTAACGTTGCAACACGTGGTTAACTTTGTAACACGTGGTTAACTTTCGAACACGTGGTTAACGTTGCAACACGTGGTTAACTTTGTAACACGTGGTTAACTTTCGAACACGTGGTTAACTTTGTAACACGTGGTTAACTTTGTAACTCGTGGTTAACTGTGTAACACATTAACTTAGTAACACATGGTTAACTTTGTAACACGTGGTTATCTTTGTAACTCGTGGTTAACTTTGTAACACATGATTAACATTGTAACACGTGGTTATCTTTGTAACTCGTGGTTAACTTTGTAACATGTTAACTTTGTAACTCGTGGTTAACTTTGTAACACGTGGTAAAGTTTGTAACACGTGGTTAACGTTGTAACACGTGGTTAACTTTGTAAATCGTGGTTAACTTTGTAACACGTGGTTAACTTTGTAACACGTGGTTAACATTGTAACACGTTAACTTTGTAACACGTTAACTTTGTAACTCGTGGTTAACTTTGTAACTCGTGGTTAACTTTGTAACACGTTAACATTGTAACTCGTGGTTAACTTTGTAACACGTTAACTTTGTAACACGTGGTTAACATTGTAACACGTGGCTAACTTTGTAACACGTGGTTAACTTTGTAACACGTGGTTAACTTTGTAACACGTTAACTTTGTAACACATGGTTAACTTTGTAACACGTGGTTAACGTTGTAACACGTGGTTAACTTTGTAACACGTGGCTAACTTTGTAACACGTGGTTAACTTTGTAACTCGTGGTTAACTTTGTAATATGTTAACTTTGTAACACATAGTTAACGTTGTAACACGTGGTTAACTTTGTAACACGTGGTTAACGTTGTAACACGTGGTTAACTTTGTAATATGTTAACTTTGTAACACATAGTTAACGTTGTAACACGTGGTTAACTTTGTAACACGTGGTTAACTTTGTAACACGTGGTTAACTTTGTAACACGTGGTTAACGTTGTAACACGTGGTTAACGTTGTAACACGTGGTTAACTTTGTAACACGTGGTTAACGTTGTAACACGTGGTTAACTTTGTAACACGTGGTTAACGTTGTAACACGTGGTTAACTTTGTAACACGTGGTTAACTTTCGAACACGTGGTTAACTTTCGAACACGTGGTTAACTTTCGAACACGTGGTTAACATTGCAACACGTTTACGTTGTAACACGTGGTTGACTTTCTAACACGTTAACTTTGTAACACGTGGTTAACATTGTAACACTTGGTTAACTTTGTAACTCGTGGTTAACTTTGTAACACATTAACTTTGTAACACATGGTTAACATTGTAACACGTGGCTGACTTTGTAACACGTGGTTAACTTTGTAACACGTGGTTAACTTTGGAACACATTGTGAACATTGTAACACATGGTTAACTTTCTAACACCTGGTTAATGTTGTAACACGTGGTTAACGTTGTAACACGTAGTTAACTTTGTAACTCGTGGTTAACTTTGTAACACGTTAACGTTGTAACACGTGGTTAACTTTGTAACACGTGGTTAACTTTGTAACTCGTGGTTAACTTTGTAACACGTGGTTAACATTGTAACACGTGGTTAACGTAACACGTGGTTAACGTTGTAACTCGTGGTTAACTTTGTAACACGTGGTTAACTTTGTAATATGTTAACTTTGTAACACATAGTTAACGTTGTAACACGTGGTTAACTTTGTAACACGTGGTTAACTTTGTAACACGTGGTTAACTTTGTAACACGTGGTTAACTTTGTAACACGTGGTTAACGTTGTAACACGTGGTTAACTTTGTAACACGTGGTTAACGTTGTAACACGTGGTTAACTTTGTAACACGTGGTTAACTTTGTAACACGTGGTTAACTTTCGAACACGTGGTTAACTTTCGAACACGTGGTTAACATTGCAACACGTTTACGTTGTAACACGTGGTTGACTTTCTAACACGTTAACTTTGTAACACGTGGTTAACGTTGTAACACGTGGTTAACTTTGTAACTCGTGGTTAACTTTGTAACACATTAACTTTGTAACACATGGTTAACATTGTAACACGTGGCTAACTTTGTAACTCGTGGTTAACTTTGAAACACGTGGTTAACTTTGTAACACGTTAACTTTGTAACACGTTAACTTTGAAACACATGGTTAACGTTGTAACACGTGGTTAACTTTGTAACACGTGGTTAACTTTGTAACTCGTGGTTAACTTTGTAACTCGTGGTTAACTGTGTAACACATTAACTTAGTAACACATGGTTAACTTTGTAACACGTGGTTATCTTTGTAACTCGTGGTTAACTTTGTAACACATGATTAACATTGTAACACGTGGTTATCTTTGTAACTCGTGGTTAACTTTGTAACATGTTAACTTTGTAACTCGTGGTTAACTTTGTAACACGTGGTAAACTTTGTAACACGTGGTTAACGTTGTAACACGTGGTTAACTTTGTAAATCGTGGTTAACTTTGTAACACGTGGTTAACATTGTAACACGTGGTTAACATTGTAACACGTGGTTAACATTGTAACACGTTAACTTTGTAACACGTTAACTTTGTAACTCGTGGTTAACTTTGTAACACGTTAACATTGTAACTCGTGGTTAACTTTGTAACACGTTAACATTGTAACTCGTGGTTAACTTTGTAACACGTGGTTAACTTTGTAACTCGTGGTTAACTTTGTAACACGTTAACTTTGTAACACATTGTTAACATTGTAACACGTGGTTAACTTTCTAACACCTGGTTAACGTTGTAACTCGTGGTTAACTTTGTAACACGTGGTTAACTTTGTAACACGTGGTTAACTTTGTAACACGTGGTTAACGTTGTAACACGTTAACTTTGTAACACATGGTTAACGTTGTAACACAGGGTTAACTTTGTAACTCGTGGTTAACTTTGTAACACGTTAACTTTGTAACACGTTAACTTTGTAACACATGGTTAACGTTGTAACACGTTAACGTTGTAACACGTTAACGTTGTAACACGTAGTTAACGTTGTAACACGTGGTTAACTTTGTAACACGTGGTTAACTTTGTAACTGGTGGTTAACTTTGTAACTCGTGGTTAACTTCGTAACACGTGGTTAACGTTGTAACACATTAACTTTGTAACTCGTGGTTAACTTTGTAACACGTGGTAAACGTTGCAACACGTGGTTAACGTTGCAACACGTGGTTAACTTTGTAACACGTGGTTAACGCTGTAACACGTGGTTAACTTTGTAACTCGTGGTTAACGTTGTAACACGTGGTTAACTTCGTAACACGTGGTTAACTTCGTAACTCGTGGTTAACTTCGTAACTCGTGGTTAACTTTGTAACACGTTAACTTTGTAACACATGGTTAACGTTGTAACACGTGGTTAACGTTGTAACACGTGGTTAACTTTGTAAGACGTGGTTAACTTTGTAAGACGTGGTTAACGTTGTAAGACGTGGTTAACGTTGTAACACGTGTTTAACTTTGTAACACGTGGTTAACTTTGTAATATGTTAACTTTGTAACACATGGTTAACGTTGTAACACGTGGTTAACTTTGTAACACGTGGTTAACTTTGTAACACGTGGTTAACTTTGTAACACGTGGTTAACGTTGCAACACGTTAACGTTGCAACACGTTAACGTTGCAACACGTTAACGTTGTAACACGTGGTTGACTTTAACACGTTAACTTTGTAACACGTGGTTAACTTTGTAACACGTTAACTTTGTAACACGTGGTTAACGTTGTAACACGTGGTTGACTTTGTAACTCATGGTTCACTTTGTAACACATTAACTTTGTAACACATGGTTAACATTGTAACACGTGGTTAACTTTGTAACACGTGGTTAACTTTGTAACACGTTAACTTTGTAACACGTGGTTGACGTTGTAACACGTGGTTAACTTTGTAACACGTGGTTAACGTTGTAACACGTGGTTAACGTTGTAACACGTGGTTAACGTAACTCGTGGTTAACTTTGTAACTCGTGGTTAACTTTGTAACACGTGGTTAACTTTGTAACACGTGGTTAACTTTGTAACATGTTAACTTTGTAACACGTGGTTAACTTTGTAACATGTGGTTAACATTGTAACACGTGGTTAACTTTGTAACTCGTGGTTAACTTTGTAACACATTAACGTTGTAACACGTGGTTAACTTTGTAACACGTGGTTAACTTTGTAACTCGTGGTTAACTGTGTAACACATTAACTTAGTAACACGTGGTTAACTTTGTAACACGTGGTTAACTTTGTAACATGTGGTTAACGTTGTAACACGTGGTTAATGTTGTAACACGTGGTTAACTTTGTAACACGTGGTTAACGTTGCAACACGTTAACGTTGCAACACGTTAACGTTGTAACACGTGGTTGACTTTAACACGTTAACTTTGTAACACGTGGTTAACTTTGTAACACGTTAACTTTGTAACACGTGGTTAACGTTGTAACACGTGGTTGACTTTGTAACTCATGGTTAACTTTGTAACACATTAACTTTGTAACACATGGTTAACATTGTAACACGTGGTTAACTTTGTAACACGTGGTTAACTTTGTAACACGTTAACTTTGTAACACGTGGTTAACGTTGTAACACGTGGTTAACTTTGTAACACGTGGTTAACGTTGTAACACGTGGTTAACGTAACACGTGGTTAACGTTGTAACTCGTGGTTAACTTTGTAACACGTGGTTAACTTTGTAACACGTGGTTAACTTTGTAACATGTTAACTTTGTAACACGTGGTTAACTTTGTAACACGTGGTTAACTTTGTAACACGTGGTTAACTTTGTAACATGTGGTTAACATTGTAACACGTGGTTAACTTTGTAACTCGTGGTTAACTTTGTAACACATTAACGTTGTAACACGTGGTTAACTTTGTAACACGTGGTTAACTTTGTAACTCGTGGTTAACTGTGTAACACATTAACTTAGTAACACATGGTTAACTTTGTAACACGTGGCTATCTTTGTAACTCGTGGTTAACTTTGTAACACATGATTAACATTGTAACACGTGGTTATCTTTGTAACTCGTGGTTAACTTTGTAACATGTTAACTTTGTAACTCGTGGTAAACTTTGTAACACGTGGTTAACGTTGTAACACGTGGTTAACTTTGTAACACGTTAACTTTGTAACACATGGTTAACTTTGTAACACGTGGTTAACGTTGTAACACGTGGTTAACGTTGTAACACGTGGTTAACGTTGTAACACGTGGTTAACTTTGTAACACGTGGTTAACTTTGTAACACGTGGTTAACGTAACACGTGGTTAACGTTGTAACTCGTGGTTAACGTAACACGTGGTTAACTTTGTAATATGTTAACTTTGTAACACGTGGTTAACGTTGCAACACGTGGTTAACTTTGTAACACGTGGTTAACGTTGCAACACGTGGTTAACTTTGTAACACGTGGTTCACGTTGTAACACGTGGTTAACTTTGTAACACGTGGTTAACTTTGTAACACGTGGTTAACTTTGTAAGACGTGGTTAACGTTGTAAGACGTGGTTAACGTTGTAAGACGTGGTTAACGTTGTAAGACGTGGTTAACGTTGTAACACGTGGTTAACGTTGTAACACGTGGTTAACTTTGTAACACGTGGTTAACTTTGTAACACGTGGTTAACTTTCGAACACGTGGTTAACGTTGCAACACGTGGTTAACTTTGTAACACGTGGTTAACTTTCGAACACGTGGTTAACGTTGCAACACATTAACGTTGCAACACGTTAACGTTGTAACACGTGGTTGACTTTCTAACACGTTAACTTTGTAACACGTGGTTAACTTTGTAACACGTTAACTTTGTAACACGTGGTTAACATTGTAACACGTGGCTAACTTTGTAACACGTGGTTAACTTTGTAACACGTGGTTAACTTTGTAACACGTTAACTTTGTAACACATGGTTAACTTTGTAACACGTGGTTAACGTTGTAACACGTGGTTAACGTTGTAACACGTGGTTAACTTTGTAACACGTGGTTAACATTGTAACACGTGGTTAACGTTGTAACTCGTGGTTAACTTTGTAACACGTGGTTAACGTTGTAACACGTGGTTAACTTTGTAACACGTGGTTAACGTTGTAACACGTGGTTAACTTTGTAACACGTGGTTAACTTTCGAACACGTGGTTAACTTTCGAACACGTGGTTAACTTTCGAACACGTGGTTAACATTGCAACACGTTTACGTTGTAACACGTGGTTGACTTTCTAACACGTTAACTTTGTAACACGTGGTTAACATTGTAACACGTGGCTAACTTTGTAACACGTGGTTAACTTTGTAACACGTTAACTTTGTAACACATTGTTAACATTGTAACACATGGTTAACTTTCTAACACCTGGTTAACGTTGTAACACGTGGTTAACGTTGTAACACGTGGTTAACTTTGTAACACGTGGTTAACTTTGTAACTCGTGGTTAACTGTGTAACACATTAACTTAGTAACACATGGTTAACTTTGTAACACGTGGTTATCTTTGTAACTCGTGGTTAACTTTGTAACACATGATTAACATTGTAACACGTGGTTATCTTTGTAACTCGTGGTTAACTTTGTAACATGTTAACTTTGTAACTCGTGGTTAACTTTGTAACACGTGGTTATCTTTGTAACTCGTGGTTAACTTTGTAACATGTTAACTTTGTAACTCGTGGTTAACTTTGTAACACGTGGTAAACTTTGTAACACGTGGTTAACGTTGTAACACGTGGTTAACTTTGTAAATCGTGGTTAACTTTGTAACACGTGGTTAACATTGTAACACGTGGTTAACATTGTAACACGTTAACTTTGTAACACGTTAACTTTGTAACTCGTGGTTAACTTTGTAACACGTTAACATTGTAACTCGTGGTTAACTTTGTAACACGTTAACATTGTAACTCGTGGTTAACTTTGTAACACGTGGTTAACTTTGTAACTCGTGGTTAACTTTGTAACACGTTAACTTTGTAACACATTGTTAACATTGTAACACGTGGTTAACTTTCTAACACCTGGTTAACGTTGTAACTCGTGGTTAACTTTGTAACACGTGGTTAACTTTGTAACACGTGGTTAACGTTGTAACACGTTAACTTTGTAACACATGGTTAACGTTGTAACACATGGTTAACTTTGTAACTCGTGGTTAACTTTGTAACACGTTAACTTTGTAACACATGGTTAACGTTGTAACACATTGACGTTGTAACACGTAGTTAACGTTGTAACACGTGGTTAACTTTGTAACACGTTAACTTTGTAACACATGGTTAACGTTGTAACACATTAACGTTGTAACACGTAGTTAACGTTGTAACACGTTAACTTTGTAACACATGGTTAACGTTGTAACACGTGGTTAACTTTGTAACACGTGGTTAACGTTGCAACACGTGGTTCACGTTGTAACACGTGGTTAACGTTGTAACACGTGGTTAACTTTGTAACACGTGGTTAACTTTGTAAGACGTGGTTAACTTTGTAAGACGTGGTTAACGTTGTAACACGTGGTTAACGTTGTAACACGTGGTTAACGTTGCAACACGTGGTTAACGTTGCAACACGTGGTTAACGTTGCAACACGTGGTTAACTTTGTAACACGTGGTTAACTTTCGAACACGTGGTTAACGTTGCAACACGTGGTTAACTTTGTAACACGTGGTTAACTTTCGAACACGTGGTTAACTTTGTAACACGTGGTTAACTTTGTAACTCGTGGTTAACTGTGTAACACATTAACTTAGTAACACATGGTTAACTTTGTAACACGTGGTTATCTTTGTAACTCGTGGTTAACTTTGTAACACATGATTAACATTGTAACACGTGGTTATCTTTGTAACTCGTGGTTAACTTTGTAACATGTTAACTTTGTAACTCGTGGTTAACTTTGTAACACGTGGTAAAGTTTGTAACACGTGGTTAACGTTGTAACACGTGGTTAACTTTGTAAATCGTGGTTAACTTTGTAACACGTGGTTAACTTTGTAACACGTGGTTAACATTGTAACACGTTAACTTTGTAACACGTTAACTTTGTAACTCGTGGTTAACTTTGTAACTCGTGGTTAACTTTGTAACACGTTAACATTGTAACTCGTGGTTAACTTTGTAACACGTTAACATTGTAACACGTGGTTAACTTTCTAACACCTGGTTAACGTTGTAACTCGTGGTTAACTTTGTAACACGTGGTTAACTTTGTAACACGTGGTTAACGTTGTAACACGTTAACTTTGTAACACATGGTTAACGTTGTAACACATGGTTAACTTTGTAACTCGTGGTTAACTTTGTAACACGTTAACTTTGTAACACATGGTTAACGTTGTAACACATTGACGTTGTAACACGTAGTTAACGTTGTAACACGTGGTTAACTTTGTAACACGTTAACTTTGTAACACATGGTTAACGTTGTAACACATTAACGTTGTAACACGTAGTTAACGTTGTAACACGTTAACTTTGTAACACGTGGTTAACGTTGTAACACGTGGTTAACTTTGTAACACGTGGTTAACGTTGCAACACGTGGTTCACGTTGTAACACGTGGTTAACGTTGTAACACGTGGTTAACTTTGTAACACGTGGTTAACTTTGTAAGACGTGGTTAACTTTGTAAGACGTGGTTAACGTTGTAACACGTGGTTAACGTTGTAACACGTGGTTAACGTTGCAACACGTGGTTAACTTTGTAACACGTGGTTAACTTTCGAACACGTGGTTAACGTTGCAACACGTGGTTAACTTTGTAACACGTGGTTAACTTTCGAACACGTGGTTAACGTTGCAACACATTAACGTTGCAACACATTAACGTTGCAACACGTTAACGTTGTAACACGTGGTTGACTTTCTAACACGTTAACTTTGTAACACGTGGTTAACTTTGTAACACGTTAACTTTGTAACACGTGGTTAACATTGTAACACGTGGCTAACTTTGTAACACGTGGTTAACTTTGTAACACGTGGTTAACTTTGTAACACGTTAACTTTGTAACACATGGTTAACTTTGTAACACGTGGTTAACGTTGTAACACGTGGTTAACTTTGTAACACGTGGCTAACTTTGTAACACGTGGTTAACTTTGTAACTCGTGGTTAGCTTTGTAATATGTTAACTTTGTAACACATAGTTAACGTTGTAACACGTGGTTAACTTTGTAACACGTGGTTAACGTTGTAACACGTGGTTAACTTTGTAACACGTGGTTAACTTTGTAACACGTGGTTAACGTTGTAACACGTGGTTAACTTTGTAACACGTGGTTAACGTTGTAACACGTGGTTAACGTTGTAACACGTGGTTAACGTTGTAACACGTGGTTAACTTTGTAACACGTGGTTAACGTTGTAACACGTGGTTAACTTTGTAACACGTGGTTAACGTTGTAACACGTGGTTAACTTTGTAACACGTGGTTAACTTTCGAACACGTGGTTAACTTTCGAACACGTGGTTAACTTTCGAACACGTGGTTAACATTGCAACACGTTTACGTTGTAACACGTGGTTGACTTTCTAACACGTTAACTTTGTAACACGTGGTTAACGTTGTAACACTTGGTTAACTTTGTAACTCGTGGTTAACTTTGTAACACATGGTTAACATTGTAACACGTGGCTGACTTTGTAACACGTGGTTAACTTTGTAACACGTGGTTAACTTTGTAACACATTGTGAACATTGTAACACATGGTTAACATTGTAACACGTGGCTGACTTTGTAACACGTGGTTAACGTTGTAACACGTAGTTAACTTTGTAACTCGTGGTTAACTTTGTAACACGTTAACGTTGTAACACGTGGTTAACTTTGTAACACGTGGTTAACTTTGTAACTCGTGGTTAACTTTGTAACACGTGGTTAACATTGTAACACGTGGTTAACGTAACACGTGGTTAACGTTGTAACTCGTGGTTAACTTTGTAACACGTGGTTAACTTTGTAATATGTTAACTTTGTAACACATAGTTAACGTTGTAACACGTGGTTAACTTTGTAACACGTGGTTAACTTTGTAACACGTGGTTAACTTTGTAACACGTGGTTAACTTTGTAACACGTGGTTAACGTTGTAACACGTGGTTAACTTTGTAACACGTGGTTAACGTTGTAACACGTGGTTAACTTTGTAACACGTGGTTAACTTTCGAACACGTGGTTAACTTTCGAACACGTGGTTAACATTGCAACACGTTTACGTTGTAACACGTGGTTGACTTTCTAACACGTTAACTTTGTAACACGTGGTTAACGTTGTAACACGTGGTTAACTTTGTAACTCGTGGTTAACTTTGTAACACATTAACTTTGTAACACGTGGTTAACATTGTAACACGTGGTTAACGTTGTAACTCGTGGTTAACTTTGTAACACGTGGTTAACGTTGTAACACGTGGTTAACTTTGTAACACGTGGTTAACGTTGTAACACGTGGTTAACTTTGTAACACGTGGTTAACTTTCGAACACGTGGTTAACTTTCGAACACGTGGTTAACTTTCGAACACGTGGTTAACATTGCAACACGTTTACGTTGTAACACGTGGTTGACTTTCTAACACGTTAACTTTGTAACACGTGGTTAACATTGTAACACGTGGCTAACTTTGTAACACGTGGTTAACTTTGTAACACGTTAACTTTGTAACACATTGTTAACATTGTAACACATGGTTAACTTTCTAACACCTGGTTAACGTTGTAACACGTGGTTAACATTGTAACACGTTAACTTTGTAACACGTTAACTTTGTAACTCGTGGTTAACTTTGTAACTCGTGGTTAACTTTGTAACACGTTAACATTGTAACTCGTGGTTAACTTTGTAACACGTTAACATTGTAACACGTGGTTAACTTTCTAACACCTGGTTAACGTTGTAACTCGTGGTTAACTTTGTAACACGTGGTTAACTTTGTAACACGTGGTTAACGTTGTAACACGTTAACTTTGTAACACATGGTTAACGTTGTAACACATTGACGTTGTAACACGTAGTTAACGTTGTAACACGTGGTTAACTTTGTAACACGTTAACTTTGTAACACATGGTTAACGTTGTAACACATTAACGTTGTAACACGTAGTTAACGTTGTAACACGTTAACTTTGTAACACGTGGTTAACGTTGTAACACGTGGTTAACTTTGTAACACGTGGTTAACGTTGCAACACGTGGTTCACGTTGTAACACGTGGTTAACGTTGTAACACGTGGTTAACTTTGTAACACGTGGTTAACTTTGTAAGACGTGGTTAACTTTGTAAGACGTGGTTAACGTTGTAACACGTGGTTAACGTTGTAACACGTGGTTAACGTTGCAACACGTGGTTAACTTTGTAACACGTGGTTAACTTTCGAACACGTGGTTAACGTTGCAACACGTGGTTAACTTTGTAACACGTGGTTAACTTTCGAACACGTGGTTAACGTTGCAACACATTAACGTTGCAACACATTAACGTTGCAACACGTTAACGTTGTAACACGTGGTTGACTTTCTAACACGTTAACTTTGTAACACGTGGTTAACTTTGTAACACGTTAACTTTGTAACACGTGGTTAACATTGTAACACGTGGCTAACTTTGTAACACGTGGTTAACTTTGTAACACGTGGTTAACTTTGTAACACGTTAACTTTGTAACACATGGTTAACTTTGTAACACGTGGTTAACGTTGTAACACGTGGTTAACTTTGTAACACGTGGCTAACTTTGTAACACGTGGTTAACTTTGTAACTCGTGGTTAACTTTGTAATATGTTAACTTTGTAACACATAGTTAACGTTGTAACACGTGGTTAACTTTGTAACACGTGGTTAACGTTGTAACACGTGGTTAACTTTGTAATATGTTAACTTTGTAACACATAGTTAACGTTGTAACACGTGGTTAACTTTGTAACACGTGGTTAACTTTGTAACACGTGGTTAACTTTGTAACACGTGGTTAACTTTGTAACACGTGGTTAACGTTGTAACACGTGGTTAACGTTGTAACACGTGGTTAACTTTGTAACACGTGGTTAACGTTGTAACACGTGGTTAACTTTGTAACACGTGGTTAACGTTGTAACACGTGGTTAACTTTGTAACACGTGGTTAACTTTCGAACACGTGGTTAACTTTCGAACACGTGGTTAACTTTCGAACACGTGGTTAACATTGCAACACGTTTACGTTGTAACACGTGGTTGACTTTCTAACACGTTAACTTTGTAACACGTGGTTAACGTTGTAACACTTGGTTAACTTTGTAACTCGTGGTTAACTTTGTAACACATTAACTTTGTAACACATGGTTAACATTGTAACACGTGGCTGACTTTGTAACACGTGGTTAACTTTGTAACACGTGGTTAACTTTGTAACACATTGTGAACATTGTAACACATGGTTAACTTTCTAACACCTGGTTAATGTTGTAACACGTGGTTAACGTTGTAACACGTAGTTAACTTTGTAACTCGTGGTTAACTTTGTAACACGTTAACATTGTAACACGTGGTTAACTTTGTAACACGTGGTTAACTTTGTAACTCGTGGTTAACTTTGTAACACGTGGTTAACATTGTAACACGTGGTTAACGTAACACGTGGTTAACGTTGTAACTCGTGGTTAACTTTGTAACACGTGGTTAACTTTGTAATATGTTAACTTTGTAACACATAGTTAACGTTGTAACACGTGGTTAACTTTGTAACACGTGGTTAACTTTGTAACACGTGGTTAACTTTGTAACACGTGGTTAACTTTGTAACACGTGGTTAACGTTGTAACACGTGGTTAACTTTGTAACACGTGGTTAACGTTGTAACACGTGGTTAACTTTGTAACACGTGGTTAACTTTGTAACACGTGGTTAACTTTCGAACACGTGGTTAACTTTCGAACACGTGGTTAACATTGCAACACGTTTACGTTGTAACACGTGGTTGACTTTCTAACACGTTAACTTTGTAACACGTGGTTAACGTTGTAACACGTGGTTAACTTTGTAACTCGTGGTTAACTTTGTAACACATTAACTTTGTAACACATGGTTAACATTGTAACACGTGGCTAACTTTGTAACTCGTGGTTAACTTTGAAACACGTGGTTAACTTTGTAACACGTTAACTTTGTAACACGTTAACTTTGTAACACATGGTTAACGTTGTAACACGTGGTTAACTTTGTAACACGTGGTTAACTTTGTAACTCGTGGTTAACTTTGTAACTCGTGGTTAACTGTGTAACACATTAACTTAGTAACACATGGTTAACTTTGTAACACGTGGTTATCTTTGTAACTCGTGGTTAACTTTGTAACACATGATTAACATTGTAACACGTGGTTATCTTTGTAACTCGTGGTTATCTTTGTAACTCGTGGTTAACTTTGTAACATGTTAACTTTGTAACTCGTGGTTAACTTTGTAACACGTGGTAAACTTTGTAACACGTGGTTAACGTTGTAACACGTGGTTAACTTTGTAAATCGTGGTTAACTTTGTAACACGTGGTTAACATTGTAACACGTGGTTAACATTGTAACACGTGGTTAACATTGTAACACGTTAACTTTGTAACACGTTAACTTTGTAACTCGTGGTTAACTTTGTAACACGTTAACATTGTAACTCGTGGTTAACTTTGTAACACGTTAACATTGTAACTCGTGGTTAACTTTGTAACACGTGGTTAACTTTGTAACTCGTGGTTAACTTTGTAACACGTTAACTTTGTAACACATTGTTAACATTGTAACACGTGGTTAACTTTCTAACACCTGGTTAACGTTGTAACTCGTGGTTAACTTTGTAACACGTGGTTAACTTTGTAACACGTGGTTAACTTTGTAACACGTGGTTAACGTTGTAACACGTTAACTTTGTAACACATGGTTAACGTTGTAACACAGGGTTAACTTTGTAACACAGGGTTAACTTTGTAACTCGTGGTTAACTTTGTAACACGTTAACTTTGTAACACATGGTTAACGTTGTAACACGTTAACGTTGTAACACGTTAACGTTGTAACACGTAGTTAACGTTGTAACACGTGGTTAACTTTGTAACACGTGGTTAACTTTGTAACTGGTGGTTAACTTTGTAACTCGTGGTTAACTTCGTAACACGTGGTTAACGTTGTAACACATTAACTTTGTAACTCGTGGTTAACTTTGTAACACGTGGTAAACGTTGCAACACGTGGTTAACGTTGCAACACGTGGTTAACTTTGTAACACGTGGTTAACGCTGTAACACGTGGTTAACTTTGTAACTCGTGGTTAACGTTGTAACACGTGGTTAACTTCGTAACACGTGGTTAACTTCGTAACTCGTGGTTAACTTCGTAACTCGTGGTTAACTTTGTAACACGTTAACTTTGTAACACATGGTTAACGTTGTAACACGTGGTTAACGTTGTAACACGTGGTTAACTTTGTAAGACGTGGTTAACTTTGTAAGACGTGGTTAACGTTGTAAGACGTGGTTAACGTTGTAACACGTGTTTAACTTTGTAACACGTGGTTAACTTTGTAATATGTTAACTTTGTAACACATGGTTAACGTTGTAACACGTGGTTAACTTTGTAACACGTGGTTAACTTTGTAACACGTGGTTAACTTTGTAACACGTGGTTAACGTTGCAACACGTTAACGTTGCAACACGTTAACGTTGCAACACGTTAACGTTGTAACACGTGGTTGACTTTAACACGTTAACTTTGTAACACGTGGTTAACTTTGTAACACGTTAACTTTGTAACACGTGGTTAACGTTGTAACACGTGGTTGACTTTGTAACTCATGGTTAACTTTGTAACACATTAACTTTGTAACACATGGTTAACATTGTAACACGTGGTTAACTTTGTAACACGTGGTTAACTTTGTAACACGTTAACTTTGTAACACGTGGTTGACGTTGTAACACGTGGTTAACTTTGTAACACGTGGTTAACGTTGTAACACGTGGTTAACGTTGTAACACGTGGTTAACGTAACTCGTGGTTAACTTTGTAACTCGTGGTTAACTTTGTAACACGTGGTTAACTTTGTAACACGTGGTTAACTTTGTAACATGTTAACTTTGTAACACGTGGTTAACTTTGTAACACGTGGTTAACTTTGTAACACGTGGTTAACTTTGTAACATGTGGTTAACATTGTAACACGTGGTTAACTTTGTAACTCGTGGTTAACTTTGTAACACATTAACGTTGTAACACGTGGTTAACTTTGTAACACGTGGTTAACTTTGTAACTCGTGGTTAACTGTGTAACACATTAACTTAGTAACACGTGGTTAACTTTGTAACACGTGGTTAACTTTGTAACATGTGGTTAACGTTGTAACACGTGGTTAATGTTGTAACACGTGGTTAACTTTGTAACACGTGGTTAACGTTGCAACACGTTAACGTTGCAACACGTTAACGTTGTAACACGTGGTTGACTTTAACACGTTAACTTTGTAACACGTGGTTAACTTTGTAACACGTTAACTTTGTAACACGTGGTTAACGTTGTAACACGTGGTTGACTTTGTAACTCATGGTTAACTTTGTAACACATTAACTTTGTAACACATGGTTAACATTGTAACACGTGGTTAACTTTGTAACACGTGGTTAACTTTGTAACACGTTAACTTTGTAACACGTGGTTAACGTTGTAACACGTGGTTAACTTTGTAACACGTGGTTAACGTTGTAACACGTGGTTAACGTAACACGTGGTTAACGTTGTAACTCGTGGTTAACTTTGTAACACGTGGTTAACTTTGTAACACGTGGTTAACTTTGTAACATGTTAACTTTGTAACACGTGGTTAACTTTGTAACACGTGGTTAACTTTGTAACACGTGGTTAACTTTGTAACATGTGGTTAACATTGTAACACGTGGTTAACTTTGTAACTCGTGGTTAACTTTGTAACACATTAACGTTGTAACACGTGGTTAACTTTGTAACACGTGGTTAACTTTGTAACTCGTGGTTAACTGTGTAACACATTAACTTAGTAACACATGGTTAACTTTGTAACACGTGGCTATCTTTGTAACTCGTGGTTAACTTTGTAACACATGATTAACATTGTAACACGTGGTTATCTTTGTAACTCGTGGTTAACTTTGTAACATGTTAACTTTGTAACTCGTGGTAAACTTTGTAACACGTGGTTAACGTTGTAACACGTGGTTAACTTTGTAACACGTTAACTTTGTAACACATGGTTAACTTTGTAACACGTGGTTAACGTTGTAACACGTGGTTAACGTTGTAACACGTGGTTAACGTTGTAACACGTGGTTAACTTTGTAACACGTGGTTAACTTTGTAACACGTGGTTAACGTAACACGTGGTTAACGTTGTAACTCGTGGTTAACGTAACACGTGGTTAACTTTGTAATATGTTAACTTTGTAACACGTGGTTAACGTTGCAACACGTGGTTAACTTTGTAACACGTGGTTAACGTTGCAACACGTGGTTAACTTTGTAACACGTGGTTCACGTTGTAACACGTGGTTAACTTTGTAACACGTGGTTAACTTTGTAACACGTGGTTAACTTTGTAAGACGTGGTTAACGTTGTAAGACGTGGTTAACGTTGTAAGACGTGGTTAACGTTGTAAGACGTGGTTAACGTTGTAACACGTGGTTAACGTTGTAACACGTGGTTAACTTTGTAACACGTGGTTAACTTTGTAACACGTGGTTAACTTTCGAACACGTGGTTAACGTTGCAACACGTGGTTAACTTTGTAACACGTGGTTAACTTTCGAACACGTGGTTAACGTTGCAACACATTAACGTTGCAACACGTTAACGTTGTAACACGTGGTTGACTTTCTAACACGTTAACTTTGTAACACGTGGTTAACTTTGTAACACGTTAACTTTGTAACACGTGGTTAACATTGTAACACGTGGCTAACTTTGTAACACGTGGTTAACTTTGTAACACGTGGTTAACTTTGTAACACGTTAACTTTGTAACACATGGTTAACTTTGTAACACGTGGTTAACGTTGTAACACGTGGTTAACGTTGTAACACGTGGTTAACTTTGTAACACGTGGTTAACATTGTAACACGTGGTTAACGTTGTAACTCGTGGTTAACTTTGTAACACGTGGTTAACGTTGTAACACGTGGTTAACTTTGTAACACGTGGTTAACGTTGTAACACGTGGTTAACTTTGTAACACGTGGTTAACTTTCGAACACGTGGTTAACTTTCGAACACGTGGTTAACTTTCGAACACGTGGTTAACATTGCAACACGTTTACGTTGTAACACGTGGTTGACTTTCTAACACGTTAACTTTGTAACACGTGGTTAACATTGTAACACGTGGCTAACTTTGTA
Source organism: Lycodopsis pacificus (assembly GCA_028022725.1). Taxonomy (NCBI): domain Eukaryota; kingdom Metazoa; phylum Chordata; class Actinopteri; order Perciformes; family Zoarcidae; genus Lycodopsis; species Lycodopsis pacificus. The sequence goes on from CM051692.1 coordinate 1,112,004, forward strand.
ACACGTGGTTAACTTTGTAACACGTTAACTTTGTAACACATTGTTAACATTGTAACACATGGTTAACTTTCTAACACCTGGTTAACGTTGTAACACGTGGTTAACTTTGTAACACGTGGTTAACTTTGTAACTCGTGGTTAACTGTGTAACACATTAACTTAGTAACACATGGTTAACTTTGTAACACGTGGTTATCTTTGTAACTCGTGGTTAACTTTGTAACACATGATTAACATTGTAACACGTGGTTATCTTTGTAACTCGTGGTTAACTTTGTAACATGTTAACTTTGTAACTCGTGGTTAACTTTGTAACACGTGGTAAACTTTGTAACACGTGGTTAACGTTGTAACACGTGGTTAACTTTGTAAATCGTGGTTAACTTTGTAACACGTGGTTAACATTGTAACACGTGGTTAACATTGTAACACGTTAACTTTGTAACACGTTAACTTTGTAACTCGTGGTTAACTTTGTAACACGTTAACATTGTAACTCGTGGTTAACTTTGTAACACGTTAACATTGTAACTCGTGGTTAACTTTGTAACACGTGGTTAACTTTGTAACTCGTGGTTAACTTTGTAACACGTTAACTTTGTAACACATTGTTAACATTGTAACACGTGGTTAACTTTCTAACACCTGGTTAACGTTGTAACTCGTGGTTAACTTTGTAACACGTGGTTAACTTTGTAACACGTTAACTTTGTAACACATGGTTAACGTTGTAACACATGGTTAACTTTGTAACTCGTGGTTAACTTTGTAACACGTTAACTTTGTAACACATGGTTAACGTTGTAACACATTGACGTTGTAACACGTAGTTAACGTTGTAACACGTGGTTAACTTTGTAACACGTTAACTTTGTAACACATGGTTAACGTTGTAACACATTAACGTTGTAACACGTAGTTAACGTTGTAACACGTTAACTTTGTAACACATGGTTAACGTTGTAACACGTGGTTAACTTTGTAACACGTGGTTAACGTTGCAACACGTGGTTCACGTTGTAACACGTGGTTAACGTTGTAACACGTGGTTAACTTTGTAACACGTGGTTAACTTTGTAAGACGTGGTTAACTTTGTAAGACGTGGTTAACGTTGTAACACGTGGTTAACGTTGTAACACGTGGTTAACGTTGCAACACGTGGTTAACGTTGCAACACGTGGTTAACGTTGCAACACGTGGTTAACTTTGTAACACGTGGTTAACTTTCGAACACGTGGTTAACGTTGCAACACGTGGTTAACTTTGTAACACGTGGTTAACTTTCGAACACGTGGTTAACTTTGTAACACGTGGTTAACTTTGTAACTCGTGGTTAACTGTGTAACACATTAACTTAGTAACACATGGTTAACTTTGTAACACGTGGTTATCTTTGTAACTCGTGGTTAACTTTGTAACACATGATTAACATTGTAACACGTGGTTATCTTTGTAACTCGTGGTTAACTTTGTAACATGTTAACTTTGTAACTCGTGGTTAACTTTGTAACACGTGGTAAAGTTTGTAACACGTGGTTAACGTTGTAACACGTGGTTAACTTTGTAAATCGTGGTTAACTTTGTAACACGTGGTTAACTTTGTAACACGTGGTTAACATTGTAACACGTTAACTTTGTAACACGTTAACTTTGTAACTCGTGGTTAACTTTGTAACTCGTGGTTAACTTTGTAACACGTTAACATTGTAACTCGTGGTTAACTTTGTAACACGTTAACATTGTAACACGTGGTTAACTTTCTAACACCTGGTTAACGTTGTAACTCGTGGTTAACTTTGTAACACGTGGTTAACTTTGTAACACGTGGTTAACGTTGTAACACGTTAACTTTGTAACACATGGTTAACGTTGTAACACATGGTTAACTTTGTAACTCGTGGTTAACTTTGTAACACGTTAACTTTGTAACACATGGTTAACGTTGTAACACATTGACGTTGTAACACGTAGTTAACGTTGTAACACGTGGTTAACTTTGTAACACGTTAACTTTGTAACACATGGTTAACGTTGTAACACATTAACGTTGTAACACGTAGTTAACGTTGTAACACGTTAACTTTGTAACACGTGGTTAACGTTGTAACACGTGGTTAACTTTGTAACACGTGGTTAACGTTGCAACACGTGGTTCACGTTGTAACACGTGGTTAACGTTGTAACACGTGGTTAACTTTGTAACACGTGGTTAACTTTGTAAGACGTGGTTAACTTTGTAAGACGTGGTTAACGTTGTAACACGTGGTTAACGTTGTAACACGTGGTTAACGTTGCAACACGTGGTTAACTTTGTAACACGTGGTTAACTTTCGAACACGTGGTTAACGTTGCAACACGTGGTTAACTTTGTAACACGTGGTTAACTTTCGAACACGTGGTTAACGTTGCAACACATTAACGTTGCAACACATTAACGTTGCAACACGTTAACGTTGTAACACGTGGTTGACTTTCTAACACGTTAACTTTGTAACACGTGGTTAACTTTGTAACACGTTAACTTTGTAACACGTGGTTAACATTGTAACACGTGGCTAACTTTGTAACACGTGGTTAACTTTGTAACACGTGGTTAACTTTGTAACACGTGGTTAACTTTGTAACACATGGTTAACTTTGTAACACGTGGTTAACGTTGTAACACGTGGTTAACTTTGTAACACGTGGCTAACTTTGTAACACGTGGTTAACTTTGTAACTCGTGGTTAACTTTGTAATATGTTAACTTTGTAACACATAGTTAACGTTGTAACACGTGGTTAACTTTGTAACACGTGGTTAACGTTGTAACACGTGGTTAACTTTGTAATATGTTAACTTTGTAACACATAGTTAACGTTGTAACACGTGGTTAACTTTGTAACACGTGGTTAACTTTGTAACACGTGGTTAACTTTGTAACACGTGGTTAACGTTGTAACACGTGGTTAACGTTGTAACACGTGGTTAACTTTGTAACACGTGGTTAACGTTGTAACACGTGGTTAACGTTGTAACACGTGGTTAACGTTGTAACACGTGGTTAACTTTGTAACACGTGGTTAACTTTCGAACACGTGGTTAACTTTCGAACACGTGGTTAACTTTCGAACACGTGGTTAACATTGCAACACGTTTACGTTGTAACACGTGGTTGACTTTCTAACACGTTAACTTTGTAACACGTGGTTAACGTTGTAACACTTGGTTAACTTTGTAACTCGTGGTTAACTTTGTAACACATTAACTTTGTAACACATGGTTAACATTGTAACACGTGGCTGACTTTGTAACACGTGGTTAACTTTGTAACACGTGGTTAACTTTGTAACACATTGTGAACATTGTAACACATGGTTAACTTTCTAACACCTGGTTAATGTTGTAACACGTGGTTAACGTTGTAACACGTAGTTAACTTTGTAACTCGTGGTTAACTTTGTAACACGTTAACGTTGTAACACGTGGTTAACTTTGTAACACGTGGTTAACTTTGTAACTCGTGGTTAACTTTGTAACACGTGGTTAACATTGTAACACGTGGTTAACGTAACACGTGGTTAACGTTGTAACTCGTGGTTAACTTTGTAACACGTGGTTAACTTTGTAATATGTTAACTTTGTAACACATAGTTAACGTTGTAACACGTGGTTAACTTTGTAACACGTGGTTAACTTTGTAACACGTGGTTAACTTTGTAACACGTGGTTAACTTTGTAACACGTGGTTAACGTTGTAACACGTGGTTAACTTTGTAACACGTGGTTAACGTTGTAACACGTGGTTAACTTTGTAACACGTGGTTAACTTTCGAACACGTGGTTAACTTTCGAACACGTGGTTAACATTGCAACACGTTTACGTTGTAACACGTGGTTGACTTTCTAACACGTTAACTTTGTAACACGTGGTTAACGTTGTAACACGTGGTTAACTTTGTAACTCGTGGTTAACTTTGTAACACATTAACTTTGTAACACATGGTTAACATTGTAACACGTGGCTAACTTTGTAACTCGTGGTTAACTTTGTAACACGTGGTTAACTTTGTAACACGTTAACTTTGTAACACGTTAACTTTGTAACACATGGTTAACGTTGTAACACGTGGTTAACTTTGTAACACGTGGTTAACTTTGTAACTCGTGGTTAACTTTGTAACTCGTGGTTAACTGTGTAACACATTAACTTAGTAACACATGGTTAACTTTGTAACACGTGGTTATCTTTGTAACTCGTGGTTAACTTTGTAACACATGATTAACATTGTAACACGTGGTTATCTTTGTAACTCGTGGTTAACTTTGTAACATGTTAACTTTGTAACTCGTGGTTAACTTTGTAACACGTGGTAAACTTTGTAACACGTGGTTAACGTTGTAACACGTGGTTAACTTTGTAAATCGTGGTTAACTTTGTAACACGTGGTTAACATTGTAACACGTGGTTAACATTGTAACACGTGGTTAACATTGTAACACGTTAACTTTGTAACACGTTAACTTTGTAACTCGTGGTTAACTTTGTAACACGTTAACATTGTAACTCGTGGTTAACTTTGTAACACGTTAACATTGTAACTCGTGGTTAACTTTGTAACACGTGGTTAACTTTGTAACTCGTGGTTAACTTTGTAACACGTTAACTTTGTAACACATTGTTAACATTGTAACACGTGGTTAACTTTCTAACACCTGGTTAACGTTGTAACTCGTGGTTAACTTTGTAACACGTGGTTAACTTTGTAACACGTGGTTAACTTTGTAACACGTGGTTAACGTTGTAACACGTTAACTTTGTAACACATGGTTAACGTTGTAACACAGGGTTAACTTTGTAACTCGTGGTTAACTTTGTAACACGTTAACTTTGTAACACATGGTTAACGTTGTAACACGTTAACGTTGTAACACGTTAACGTTGTAACACGTAGTTAACGTTGTAACACGTGGTTAACTTTGTAACACGTGGTTAACTTTGTAACTGGTGGTTAACTTTGTAACTCGTGGTTAACTTCGTAACACGTGGTTAACGTTGTAACACATTAACTTTGTAACACATGGTTAACGTTGTAACACGTGGTTAACTTTGTAACTCGTGGTTAACTTTGTAACTCGTGGTTAACTTTGTAACACGTGGTAAACGTTGCAACACGTGGTTAACGTTGCAACACGTGGTTAACTTTGTAACACGTGGTTAACGCTGTAACACGTGGTTAACTTTGTAACTCGTGGTTAACGTTGTAACACGTGGTTAACTTCGTAACACGTGGTTAACTTCGTAACTCGTGGTTAACTTCGTAACTCGTGGTTAACTTCGTAACTCGTGGTTAACTTTGTAACACGTTAACTTTGTAACACGTGGTTAACGTTGTAACACGTGGTTAACGTTGTAACACGTGGTTAACTTTGTAAGACGTGGTTAACTTTGTAAGACGTGGTTAACGTTGTAAGACGTGGTTAACGTTGTAACACGTGTTTAACTTTGTAACACGTGGTTAACTTTGTAATATGTTAACTTTGTAACACATGGTTAACGTTGTAACACGTGGTTAACTTTGTAACACGTGGTTAACTTTGTAACACGTGGTTAACTTTGTAACACGTGGTTAACGTTGTAGCACATGGTTAACGTTGTAACACGTGGTTAAATTTGTAACTCGTGGTTAACTTTGTAACTCGTGGTAAACGTTGCAACACGTGGTAAACGTTGCAACACGTGGTTAACGTTGCAACACGTGGTTAACTTTGTAACACGTGGTTAACGTTGTAACACGTGGTTAACGTTGTAACACGTGGTTAACGTTGTAACACGTGGTTAACTTCGTAACTCGTGGTTAACGTTGTAAATCGTGGTTAACGTTGTAACACGTGGTTAACTTCGTAACTCGTGGTTAACTTTGTAACACGTTAACTTTGTAACACGTGGTTAACGTTGTAACACGTGGTTAACGTTGTAACACGTGGTTAACTTTGTAAGACGTGGTTAACGTTGTAAGACGTGGTTAACGTTGTAAGACGTGGTTAACTTTGTAACTCGTGGTTAACTTTGTAACTCGTGGTTAACTTTCGAACACGTGGTTAACGTTGCAACAAGTGGTTAACGTTGCAACACGTGGTTAACTTTGTAACACGTGGTTAACTTTGTAACTCGTGGTTAACTTTGTAACACGTTAACGTTGTAACATGTGGTTAACGTTGTAACACGTGGTTAACGTTGTAACACGTGGTTAACGTTGTAACACGTGGTAAACTTTGTAACACGTGGTTAACATTGTAACTCGTGGTTAACTTTGTAACACGTGGTTAACATTGTAACACGTTAACTTTGTAACACGTTAACTTTGTAACACGTTAACTTTGTAACACGTTAACTTTGTAACACGTTAACTTTGTAACTCGTGGTTAACTTTGTAACACGTTAACATTGTAACTCGTGGTTAACTTTGTAACACGTGGTTAACTTTGTGACACGTTAACTTTGTAACACATGGTTAACGTTGTAACACGTGGTTAACTTTGTAACACGTGGTTAACTTTGTAAGACCTGGTTAACTTTGTAACACGTTAACTTTGTAACTCGTGGTTAACTTTGTAACACGTTAACTTTGTAACACGTGGTTAACTTTGTAACTCGTGGTTAACTTTGTAACTCGTGGTTAACTTTGTAACACGTTGTTAACTTTGTAACACGTGGTTAACGTTGTAACACGTGGTTAACGTTGCAACACGTGGTTAACTTTGTAACACGTGGTTCACGTTGTAACACGTGGTTAACTTTGTAACACGTGGTTAACTTTGTAACACGTGGTTAACTTTGTAAGACGTGGTTAACGTAACACGTGGTTAACGTTGTAACACGTGGTTAACTTTGTAACACGTGGTTAACTTTCGAACACGTGGTTAACGTTGCAACACGTGGTTCACTTTGTAACACGTGGTTAACTTTCGAACACGTGGTTAACGTTGCAACACATTAACGTTGCAACACATTAACATTGCAACACGTTAACGTTGTAACACGTGGTTGACTTTCTAACACGTTAACTTTGTAACACGTGGTTAACTTTGTAACACGTTAACTTTGTAACACGTGGTTAACGTTGTAACTCGTGGTTAACTTTGTAACTCGTGGTTAACTTTGTAACACATTAACTTTGTAACACATGGTTAACATTGTAACACGTGGCTAACTTTGTAACACGTGGTTAACTTTGTAACACGTGGTTAACTTTGTAACACGTGGTTAACTTTGTAACACGTTAACTTTGTAACACATGGTTAACTTTGTAACACTTGGTTAACGTTGTAACACTTGGTTAACGTTGTAACACGTGGTTAACTTTGTAACACGTGGTTAACATTGTAACACGTGGTTAACATTGTAACACGTGGTTAACGTTGTAACACGTGGTTAACGTTGTAACTCGTGGTTAACTTTGTAACACGTGGTTAACTTTGTAATATGTTAACTTTGTAACCCATGGTTAACGTTGTAACACGTGGTTAACTTTGTAACACGTGGTTAACTTTGTAAATCGTGGTTAACGTTGTAACACGTGGTTAACGTTGTAACACGTGGTTAACGTTGTAACACGTGGTTAACGTTGTAACACGTGGTTAACGTTGTAACACGTGGTTAACTTTGTAAATCGTGGTTAACGTTGTAACACGTGGTTAACTTTGTAAATCGTGGTTAACTTTGTAAATCGTGGTTAACTTTGAAACACGTGGTTAACGTTGTAACACGTGGTTAACGTTGTAACACGTGGTTAACGTTGTAACACGTGGTTAACGTTGTAACACGTGGTTAACGTTGTAACACGTGGTTAACTTTGTAACTCGTGGTTAACTTTGTAACACATTAACTTTGTAACACATGGTTAACATTGTAACACGTGGTTAACGTTGTAACACGTGGTTAACTTTCGAACACGTTAACTTTGTAACACGTTAACTTTGTAACACGTTAACTTTGTAACACGTGGTTAACTTTGTAAGACGTTAACTTTGTAACACGTGGTTAACTTTCGAACACGTTAACTTTGTAACACGTGGTTAACTTTGTAACACGTTAACTTTGTAACACGTGGTTAACGTTGTAACACGTGGTTAACTTTGTAACTCGTGGTTAACTTTGTAACACGTGGTTAACGTTGTAACACGTGGTTAACGTTGTAACACGTGGTTAACGTTGTAACACGTGGTTAACGTTGTAACACGTGGTTAACTTTGTAAATCGTGGTTAACGTTGTAACACGTGGTTAACTTTGTAAATCGTGGTTAACTTTGTAAATCGTGGTTAACTTTGAAACACGTGGTTAACGTTGTAACACGTGGTTAACGTTGTAACACGTGGTTAACGTTGTAACACGTGGTTAACGTTGTAACACGTGGTTAACTTTGTAACTCGTGGTTAACTTTGTAACACATTAACTTTGTAACACATGGTTAACATTGTAACACGTGGTTAACGTTGTAACACGTGGTTAACTTTCGAACACGTTAACTTTGTAACACGTTAACTTTGTAACACGTTAACTTTGTAACACGTGGTTAACTTTGTAAGACGTTAACTTTGTAACACGTGGTTAACTTTCGAACACGTTAACTTTGTAACACGTGGTTAACTTTGTAACACGTTAACTTTGTAACACGTGGTTAACGTTGTAACACGTGGTTAACTTTGTAACTCGTGGTTAACTTTGTAACACATTAACTTTGTAACACATGGTTAACATTGTAACACGTGGTTAACGTTGTAACACGTGGTTAACGTTGTAACACGTGGTTAACTTTCGAACACGTGGTTAAGTTTCGAACACGTGGTGAACGTTGCAACACGTTAACATTGTAACACGTGGTTAACTTTGTAAGACGTGGTTAACTTTGTAACATATGGTTCACGTTGTAACACATGGTTGACTTTCTAACACGTTAACTTTGTAACACGTGGTTAACTTTGTAACACGTGGTTAACGTTGTAACACGTGGTTAACTTTGTAACACATTAACTTTGTAACACATGGTTAACTTTCGAACACGTGGTTAACGTTGTAACTCGTGGTTAACTTTGTAACACGTTAACTTTGTAACATATGGTTAACGTTGTAACATGTGGTTAACTTTGTAACACGTTAACGTTGTAACAAGTGGTTAACGTAACACATTAACTTTGTAACAAGTGGTTAACGTTGTAACACGTGGTTAACTTTGTAAATCGTGGTTAACTTTGTAAATCGTGGTTAACTTTGTAACACGTGGTTAACTTTGTAACACGTGGTTAACGTTGTAACACGTGGTTAACGTTGTAACACGTGGTTAACGTTGTAACACGTGGTTAACGTTGTAACACGTGGTTAACTTTCGAACACGTGGTTAACTTTCGAACACGTGGTTAACTTTCGAACACGTGGTTAACTTTCGAACACGTTAACTTTGTAACACGTTAACTTTGTAACACGTGGTTAACTTTCGAACACGTTAACTTTGTAACACGTGGTTAACTTTCGAACACGTTAACTTTGTAACACGTGGTTAACGTTGTAACATGTGGTTAACTTTGTAACACGTTAACGTTGTAACAAGTGGTTAACGTTGTAACACATTAACTTTGTAACAAGTGGTTAACGTTGTAACACGTGGTTAACTTTGTAAATCGTGGTTAACTTTGTAAATCGTGGTTAACTTTGTAACTCGTTAACTTTGTAACACGTGGTTAACGTTGTAACACGTGGTTAACGTTGTAACACGTGGTTAACTTTGTAACACGTGGTTAACGTTGTAACACGTGGTTAACTTTGTAACACGTGGTTAACGTTGTAACACGTGGTTAACGTTGTAACACGTGGTTAACTTTCGAACACGTGGTTAACTTTCGAACACGTGGTTAACTTTCGAACACGTTAACTTTGTAACACGTTAACTTTGTAACACGTGGTTAACTTTCGAACACGTTAACTTTGTAACACGTGGTTAACTTTCGAACACGTTAACTTTGTAACACGTGGTTAACGTTGTAACACGTGGTTAACTTTGTAACTCGTGGTTAACTTTGTAACTCGTGGTTAACTTTGTAACACATTAACTTTGTAACACATGGTTAACATTGTAACACGTGGTTAACTTTGTAACACGTGGTTAACTTTGTAACACGTTAATGTTGTAACACGTGGTTAACGTTGTAACACGTGGTTATGTTGAAGAAAATCATCATAGCTTTGAATTGAACTTTGAATTGAACTTAACTCATTTGGGCTCACAAGTAAGTTAATATAACGTGTTATGTAACACATATTCTGGTACAAAACAACATTCTTAAGAAGTGATCAGGAGCAGACACAGGGTAATAAATCTCTCGTAAAAAGTACCAAAACATTTCCGTACTTGGAGCCGTGTTCTACCAGAGGACAAGAGGTCAGAACAGCATAAAAACATGCCCTAAGTAGGAGTCCAGATGTGTCATGTTTTTTCGATTCAACGGACTGGTTTGATGGGTGGGACGTAGCTAAAGGGGGCGTGAATTTTGACGATAAGAGTGATCTGTGTAAAGCAGTACATGGGAGTCGTTTCAATATACTGAACTGGTTGATGTTGGCTTGATCTTATTAAAACACTTCCCGCTGGTTGCAACTCCGGTCCGCCGTCTCTTCTCGTCATTTTGCCACAACAGTTAACGTTGTAACACGTGGTTAACGTTGTAACACGTGGTTAACTTTGTAACATGTGGTTAACGTTGTAACACGTGGTTAATGTTGTAACACGTGGTTAACTTTGTAACACGTGGTTAACGTTGCAACACGTTAACGTTGCAACACGTTAACGTTGTAACACGTGGTTGACTTTAACACGTTAACTTTGTAACACGTGGTTAACTTTGTAACACGTTAACTTTGTAACACGTGGTTAACGTTGTAACACGTGGTTGACTTTGTAACTCATGGTTAACTTTGTAACACATTAACTTTGTAACACATGGTTAACTTTGTAACACGTGGTTAACTTTGTAACATGTTAACTTTGTAACACGTGGTTAACTTTGTAACACGTGGTTAACTTTGTAACACGTGGTTAACTTTGTAACATGTTAACTTTGTAACACGTGGTTAACTTTGTAACACGTGGTTAACTTTGTAACACGTGGTTAACTTTGTAACACGTTAACTTTGTAACTCATGGTTGACGTTGTAACACGTGGTTAACGTTGTAACACGTGGTTAACTTTGTAACACATGGTTAACGTAACTCGTGGTTAACTTTGTAACTCGTGGTTAACTTTGTAACACGTTAACTTTGTAACACATGGTTGACGTTGTAACACGTGGTTAACGTTGTAACACGTGGTTAACGTTGTAACACATGGTTAACTTTGTAACTCGTGGTTAACTTTGTAACACGTTAACTTTGTAACTCGTGGTTAACATTGTAACACATGGTTAACTTTGGAACACATGGTTAACGTTGTAACACGTGGTTAACGTTGTAACACGTGGTTAACTTTGTAACACGTTAACTTTGTAACACATGGTTAACTTTGTAACACGTGGTTTACTTTGTAACACGTGGTTTACTTTGTAACACGTTAACTTTGTAACTCATGGTTGACGTTGTAACACGTGGTTAACGTTGTAACACGTGGTTAACTTTGTAACACATGGTTAACGTAACTCGTGGTTAACTTTGTAACTCGTGGTTAACTTTGTAACACGTTAACTTTGTAACACATGGTTGATGTTGTAACACGTGGTTAACGTTGTAACACGTGGTTAACGTTGTAACACATGGTTAACTTTGTAACTCGTGGTTAACTTTGTAACACGTTAACTTTGTAACTCGTGGTTAACATTGTAACACGTTAACTTTGTAACACATGGTTAACGTTGTAACACGTGGTTAACGTTGTAACACGTGGTTAACGTTGTAACACGTGGTTAACTTTGTAAGACGTGGTTAACTTTGTAAGACGTGGTTAACTTTGTAACACGTGGTTAACTTTGTAACACGTGGTTAACTTTGTAAAACGTGGTTAACTTTGTAACACGTTAACTTTGTAACACGTGGTTAACTTTGTAAGACGTGGTTAACTTTGTAAGACGTGGTTAACTTTGTAACACGTGGTTAACGTTGTAACACGTGGTTAACGTTGTAACACGTGGTTAACGTTGTAACACGTGGTTAACTTTCGAACACGTGGTTAAGTTTCGAACACGTGGTGAACGTTGCAACACGTTAACATTGTAACACGTGGTTAACTTTGTAAGACGTGGTTAACTTTGTAACATATGGTTCACGTTGTAACACATGGTTGACTTTCTAACACGTTAACTTTGTAACACGTGGTTAACGTAACACGTGGTTAACTTTGTAACACGTGGTTAACTTTGTAACACGTGGTTAACTTTGTAACTGGTGGTTAACTTTGTAACTCGTGGTTAACTTCGTAACACGTGGTTAACGTTGTAACACATTAACTTTGTAACACATGGTTAACGTTGTAACACGTGGTTAACTTTGTAACTCGTGGTTAACTTTGTAACTCGTGGTTAACTTTGTAACACGTGGTAAACGTTGCAACACGTGGTTAACGTTGCAACACGTGGTTAACTTTGTAACACGTGGTTAACGCTGTAACACGTGGTTAACTTTGTAACTCGTGGTTAACGTTGTAACACGTGGTTAACTTCGTAACACGTGGTTAACTTCGTAACTCGTGGTTAACTTCGTAACTCGTGGTTAACTTTGTAACACGTTAACTTTGTAACACGTGGTTAACGTTGTAACACGTGGTTAACGTTGTAACACGTGGTTAACTTTGTAAGACGTGGTTAACTTTGTAAGACGTGGTTAACGTTGTAAGACGTGGTTAACGTTGTAACACGTGTTTAACTTTGTAACACGTGGTTAACTTTGTAATATGTTAACTTTGTAACACATGGTTAACGTTGTAACACGTGGTTAACTTTGTAACACGTGGTTAACTTTGTAACACGTGGTTAACTTTGTAACACGTGGTTAACGTTGTAGCACATGGTTAACGTTGTAACACGTGGTTAAATTTGTAACTCGTGGTTAACTTTGTAACTCGTGGTAAACGTTGCAACACGTGGTAAACGTTGCAACACGTGGTTAACGTTGCAACACGTGGTTAACTTTGTAACACGTGGTTAACGTTGTAACACGTGGTTAACGTTGTAACACGTGGTTAACGTTGTAACACGTGGTTAACTTCGTAACTCGTGGTTAACGTTGTAAATCGTGGTTAACGTTGTAACACGTGGTTAACTTCGTAACTCGTGGTTAACTTTGTGACACGTTAACTTTGTAACACGTGGTTAACGTTGTAACACGTGGTTAACGTTGTAACACGTGGTTAACTTTGTAAGACGTGGTTAACGTTGTAAGACGTGGTTAACGTTGTAAGACGTGGTTAACTTTGTAACTCGTGGTTAACTTTGTAACTCGTGGTTAACTTTCGAACACGTGGTTAACGTTGCAACAAGTGGTTAACGTTGCAACACGTGGTTAACTTTGTAACACGTGGTTAACTTTGTAACTCGTGGTTAACTTTGTAACACGTTAACGTTGTAACATGTGGTTAACGTTGTAACACGTGGTTAACGTTGTAACACGTGGTTAACGTTGTAACACGTGGTAAACTTTGTAACACGTGGTTAACATTGTAACTCGTGGTTAACTTTGTAACACGTGGTTAACATTGTAACACGTTAACTTTGTAACACGTTAACTTTGTAACACGTTAACTTTGTAACACGTTAACTTTGTAACACGTTAACTTTGTAACTCGTGGTTAACTTTGTAACACGTTAACATTGTAACTCGTGGTTAACTTTGTAACACGTGGTTAACTTTGTGACACGTTAACTTTGTAACACATGGTTAACGTTGTAACACGTGGTTAACTTTGTAACACGTGGTTAACTTTGTAAGACCTGGTTAACTTTGTAACACGTTAACTTTGTAACTCGTGGTTAACTTTGTAACACGTTAACTTTGTAACACGTGGTTAACTTTGTAACTCGTGGTTAACTTTGTAACTCGTGGTTAACTTTGTAACACGTTGTTAACTTTGTAACACGTGGTTAACGTTGTAACACGTGGTTAACGTTGCAACACGTGGTTAACTTTGTAACACGTGGTTCACGTTGTAACACGTGGTTCACGTTGTAACACGTGGTTAACTTTGTAACACGTGGTTAACTTTGTAACACGTGGTTAACTTTGTAAGACGTGGTTAACGTAACACGTGGTTAACGTTGTAACACGTGGTTAACTTTGTAACACGTGGTTAACTTTCGAACACGTGGTTAACGTTGCAACACGTGGTTCACTTTGTAACACGTGGTTAACTTTCGAACACGTGGTTAACGTTGCAACACATTAACGTTGCAACACATTAACATTGCAACACGTTAACGTTGTAACACGTGGTTGACTTTCTAACACGTTAACTTTGTAACACGTGGTTAACTTTGTAACACGTTAACTTTGTAACACGTGGTTAACGTTGTAACTCGTGGTTAACTTTGTAACTCGTGGTTAACTTTGTAACACATTAACTTTGTAACACATGGTTAACATTGTAACACGTGGCTAACTTTGTAACACGTGGTTAACTTTGTAACACGTGGTTAACTTTGTAACACGTGGTTAACTTTGTAACACGTTAACTTTGTAACACATGGTTAACTTTGTAACACTTGGTTAACGTTGTAACACTTGGTTAACGTTGTAACACGTGGTTAACTTTGTAACACGTGGTTAACATTGTAACACGTGGTTAACGTTGTAACACGTGGTTAACGTTGTAACTCGTGGTTAACTTTGTAACACGTGGTTAACTTTGTAATATGTTAACTTTGTAACCCATGGTTAACGTTGTAACACGTGGTTAACTTTGTAACCCATGGTTAACGTTGTAACACGTGGTTAACTTTGTAACACGTGGTTAACTTTGTAAATCGTGGTTAACTTTGTAACACGTGGTTAACGTTGTAACACGTGGTTAACGTTGTAACACGTGGTTAACGTTGTAACACGTGGTTAACGTTGTAACACGTGGTTAACTTTGTAAATCGTGGTTAACGTTGTAACACGTGGTTAACTTTGTAAATCGTGGTTAACTTTGTAAATCGTGGTTAACTTTGAAACACGTGGTTAACGTTGTAACACGTGGTTAACGTTGTAACACGTGGTTAACGTTGTAACACGTGGTTAACGTTGTAACACGTGGTTAACGTTGTAACACGTGGTTAACTTTGTAACTCGTGGTTAACTTTGTAACACATTAACTTTGTAACACATGGTTAACATTGTAACACGTGGTTAACGTTGTAACACGTGGTTAACTTTCGAACACGTTAACTTTGTAACACGTTAACTTTGTAACACGTTAACTTTGTAACACGTGGTTAACTTTGTAAGACGTTAACTTTGTAACACGTGGTTAACTTTCGAACACGTTAACTTTGTAACACGTGGTTAACTTTGTAACACGTTAACTTTGTAACACGTGGTTAACGTTGTAACACGTGGTTAACTTTGTAACTCGTGGTTAACTTTGTAACACGTGGTTAACGTTGTAACACGTGGTTAACGTTGTAACACGTGGTTAACGTTGTAACACGTGGTTAACGTTGTAACACGTGGTTAACTTTGTAAATCGTGGTTAACGTTGTAACACGTGGTTAACTTTGTAAATCGTGGTTAACTTTGTAAATCGTGGTTAACTTTGAAACACGTGGTTAACGTTGTAACACGTGGTTAACGTTGTAACACGTGGTTAACGTTGTAACACGTGGTTAACGTTGTAACACGTGGTTAACTTTGTAACTCGTGGTTAACTTTGTAACACATTAACTTTGTAACACATGGTTAACATTGTAACACGTGGTTAACGTTGTAACACGTGGTTAACTTTCGAACACGTTAACTTTGTAACACGTTAACTTTGTAACACGTTAACTTTGTAACACGTGGTTAACTTTGTAAGACGTTAACTTTGTAACACGTGGTTAACTTTCGAACACGTTAACTTTGTAACACGTGGTTAACATTGTAACACGTGGTTAACGTTGTAACACGTGGTTAACTTTCGAACACGTTAACTTTCGAACACGTTAACTTTGTAACACGTTAACTTTGTAACACGTTAACTTTGTAACACGTGGTTAACTTTGTAACACGTGGTTAACTTTCGAACACGTTAACTTTGTAACACGTGGTTAACTTTGTAACACGTGGTTAACTTTGTAACACGTTAACTTTGTAACACGTGGTTAACGTTGTAACACGTGGTTAACTTTGTAACTCGTGGTTAACTTTGTAACACATTAACTTTGTAACACATGGTTAACATTGTAACACGTGGTTAACGTTGTAACACGTGGTTAACGTTGTAACACGTGGTTAACTTTCGAACACGTGGTTAAGTTTCGAACACGTGGTGAACGTTGCAACACGTTAACATTGTAACACGTGGTTAACTTTGTAAGACGTGGTTAACTTTGTAACATATGGTTCACGTTGTAACACATGGTTGACTTTCTAACACGTTAACTTTGTAACACGTGGTTAACTTTGTAACACGTGGTTAACGTTGTAACACGTGGTTAACTTTGTAACACATTAACTTTGTAACACATGGTTAACTTTCGAACACGTGGTTAACGTTGTAACTCGTGGTTAACTTTGTAACACGTTAACTTTGTAACATATGGTTAACGTTGTAACATGTGGTTAACTTTGTAACACGTTAACGTTGTAACAAGTGGTTAACGTAACACATTAACTTTGTAACAAGTGGTTAACGTTGTAACACGTGGTTAACTTTGTAAATCGTGGTTAACTTTGTAAATCGTGGTTAACTTTGTAACACGTGGTTAACTTTGTAACACGTGGTTAACGTTGTAACACGTGGTTAACGTTGTAACACGTGGTTAACGTTGTAACACGTGGTTAACGTTGTAACACGTGGTTAACTTTCGAACACGTGGTTAACTTTCGAACACGTGGTTAACTTTCGAACACGTGGTTAACTTTCGAACACGTTAACTTTGTAACACGTTAACTTTGTAACACGTGGTTAACTTTCGAACACGTTAACTTTGTAACACGTGGTTAACTTTCGAACACGTTAACTTTGTAACACGTGGTTAACGTTGTAACATGTGGTTAACTTTGTAACACGTTAACGTTGTAACAAGTGGTTAACGTTGTAACACATTAACTTTGTAACAAGTGGTTAACGTTGTAACACGTGGTTAACTTTGTAAATCGTGGTTAACTTTGTAAATCGTGGTTAACTTTGTAACTCGTTAACTTTGTAACACGTGGTTAACGTTGTAACACGTGGTTAACGTTGTAACACGTGGTTAACTTTGTAACACGTGGTTAACGTTGTAACACGTGGTTAACTTTGTAACACGTGGTTAACGTTGTAACACGTGGTTAACGTTGTAACACGTGGTTAACTTTCGAACACGTGGTTAACTTTCGAACACGTGGTTAACTTTCGAACACGTGGTTAACTTTCGAACACGTTAACTTTGTAACACGTGGTTAACTTTCGAACACGTTAACTTTGTAACACGTGGTTAACTTTCGAACACGTTAACTTTGTAACACGTGGTTAACGTTGTAACACGTGGTTAACTTTGTAACTCGTGGTTAACTTTGTAACTCGTGGTTAACTTTGTAACACATTAACTTTGTAACACATGGTTAACATTGTAACACGTGGTTAACTTTGTAACACGTGGTTAACTTTGTAACACGTTAATGTTGTAACACGTGGTTAACGTTGTAACACGTGGTTATGTTGAAGAAAATCATCATAGCTTTGAATTGAACTTTGAATTGAACTTAACTCATTTGGGCTCACAAGTAAGTTAATATAACGTGTTATGTAACACATATTCTGGTACAAAACAACATTCTTAAGAAGTGATCAGGAGCAGACACAGGGTAATAAATCTCTCGTAAAAAGTACCAAAACATTTCCGTACTTGGAGCCGTGTTCTACCAGAGGACAAGAGGTCAGAACAGCATAAAAACATGCCCTAAGTAGGAGTCCAGATGTGTCATGTTTTTTCGATTCAACGGACTGGTTTGATGGGTGGGACGTAGCTAAAGGGGGCGTGAATTTTGACGATAAGAGTGATCTGTGTAAAGCAGTACATGGGAGTCGTTTCAATATACTGAACTGGTTGATGTTGGCTTGATCTTATTAAAACACTTCCCGCTGGTTGCAACTCCGGTCCGCCGTCTCTTCTCGTCATTTTGCCACAACAGTTAACGTTGTAACACGTGGTTAACGTTGTAACACGTGGTTAACTTTGTAACATGTGGTTAACGTTGTAACACGTGGTTAATGTTGTAACACGTGGTTAACTTTGTAACACGTGGTTAACGTTGCAACACGTTAACGTTGCAACACGTTAACGTTGTAACACGTGGTTGACTTTAACACGTTAACTTTGTAACACGTGGTTAACTTTGTAACACGTTAACTTTGTAACACGTGGTTAACGTTGTAACACGTGGTTGACTTTGTAACTCATGGTTAACTTTGTAACACATTAACTTTGTAACACATGGTTAACATTGTAACACGTGGTTAACTTTGTAACACGTGGTTAACTTTGTAACACGTTAACTTTGTAACACGTGGTTAACGTTGTAACACGTGGTTAACTTTGTAACACGTGGTTAACGTTGTAACACGTGGTTAACGTAACACGTGGTTAACGTAACACGTGGTTAACTTTGTAACTCGTGGTTAACTTTGTAACACGTGGTTAACTTTGTAACACGTGGTTAACTTTGTAACATGTTAACTTTGTAACACGTGGTTAACTTTGTAACACGTGGTTAACTTTGTAACACGTGGTTAACTTTGTAACATGTTAACTTTGTAACACGTGGTTAACTTTGTAACACGTGGTTAACTTTGTAACACGTGGTTAACTTTGTAACACGTTAACTTTGTAACTCATGGTTGACGTTGTAACACGTGGTTAACGTTGTAACACGTGGTTAACTTTGTAACACATGGTTAACGTAACTCGTGGTTAACTTTGTAACTCGTGGTTAACTTTGTAACACGTTAACTTTGTAACACATGGTTGACGTTGTAACACGTGGTTAACGTTGTAACACGTGGTTAACGTTGTAACACATGGTTAACTTTGTAACTCGTGGTTAACTTTGTAACACGTTAACTTTGTAACTCGTGGTTAACATTGTAACACATGGTTAACTTTGGAACACATGGTTAACGTTGTAACACGTGGTTAACGTTGTAACACGTGGTTAACTTTGTAACACGTTAACTTTGTAACACATGGTTAACTTTGTAACACGTGGTTTACTTTGTAACACGTGGTTTACTTTGTAACACGTTAACTTTGTAACTCATGGTTGACGTTGTAACACGTGGTTAACGTTGTAACACGTGGTTAACTTTGTAACACATGGTTAACGTAACTCGTGGTTAACTTTGTAACTCGTGGTTAACTTTGTAACACGTTAACTTTGTAACACATGGTTGACGTTGTAACACGTGGTTAACGTTGTAACACGTGGTTAACGTTGTAACACATGGTTAACTTTGTAACTCGTGGTTAACTTTGTAACACGTTAACTTTGTAACTCGTGGTTAACATTGTAACACGTTAACTTTGTAACACATGGTTAACGTTGTAACACGTGGTTAACGTTGTAACACGTGGTTAACGTTGTAACACGTGGTTAACTTTGTAAGACGTGGTTAACTTTGTAAGACGTGGTTAACTTTGTAACACGTGGTTAACTTTGTAACACGTGGTTAACTTTGTAAAACGTGGTTAACTTTGTAACACGTTAACTTTGTAACACGTGGTTAACTTTGTAAGACGTGGTTAACTTTGTAAGACGTGGTTAACTTTGTAACACGTGGTTAACATTGTAACACGTGGTTAACGTTGTAACACGTGGTTAACGTTGTAACACGTGGTTAACTTTCGAACACGTGGTTAAGTTTCGAACACGTGGTGAACGTTGCAACACGTTAACATTGTAACACGTGGTTAACTTTGTAAGACGTGGTTAACTTTGTAACATATGGTTCACGTTGTAACACATGGTTGACTTTCTAACACGTTAACTTTGTAACACGTGGTTAACGTAACACGTGGTTAACGTTGTAACTCGTGGTTAACTTTGTAACACGTGGTTAACTTTGTAACACGTGGTTAACTTTGTAACACGTGGTTAACTTTGTAACATGTTAACTTTGTAACACGTGGTTAACTTTGTAACACGTGGTTAACTTTGTAACACGTGGTTAACTTTGTAACATGTGGTTAACATTGTAACACGTGGTTAACTTTGTAACTCGTGGTTAACTTTGTAACTCGTGGTTAACTTTGTAACACATTAACGTTGTAACACGTGGTTAACTTTGTAACACGTGGTTAACTTTGTAACTCGTGGCTATCTTTGTAACTCGTGGTTAACTTTGTAACACATGATTAACATTGTAACACGTGGTTATCTTTGTAACTCGTGGTTAACTTTGTAACATGTTAACTTTGTAACTCGTGGTAAACTTTGTAACACGTGGTTAACGTTGTAACACGTGGTTAACTTTGTAACACGTTAACTTTGTAACACATGGTTAACTTTGTAACACGTGGTTAACGTTGTAACACGTGGTTAACGTTGCAACACGTGGTTAACTTTGTAACACGTGGTTCACGTTGTAACACGTGGTTAACTTTGTAACACGTGGTTAACTTTGTAACACGTGGTTAACTTTGTAACACGTGGTTAACGTTGTAAGACGTGGTTAACGTTGTAAGACGTGGTTAACGTTGTAACACGTGGTTAACGTTGTAACACGTGGTTAACTTTGTAACACGTGGTTAACTTTGTAACACGTGGTTAACTTTCGAACACGTGGTTAACGTTGCAACACGTGGTTAACTTTGTAACACGTGGTTAACTTTCGAACACGTGGTTAACGTTGCAACACATTAACGTTGCAACACGTTAACGTTGTAACACGTGGTTGACTTTCGAACACGTTAACTTTGTAACACGTGGTTAACTTTGTAACACGTTAACTTTGTAACACGTGGTTAACATTGTAACACGTGGCTAACTTTGTAACACGTGGTTAACTTTGTAACACGTGGTTAACTTTGTAACACGTTAACTTTGTAACACATGGTTAACTTTGTAACACGTGGTTAACGTTGTAACACGTGGTTAACGTTGTAACACGTGGTTAACTTTCGAACACGTGGTTAAGTTTCGAACACGTGGTGAACGTTGCAACACGTTAACATTGTAACACGTGGTTAACTTTGTAAGACGTGGTTAACTTTGTAACATATGGTTCACGTTGTAACACATGGTTGACTTTCTAACACGTTAACTTTGTAACACGTGGTTAACGTAACACGTGGTTAACGTTGTAACTCGTGGTTAACTTTGTAACACGTGGTTAACTTTGTAACACGTGGTTAACTTTGTAACATGTTAACTTTGTAACACGTGGTTAACTTTGTAACACGTGGTTAACTTTGTAACACGTGGTTAACTTTGTAACATGTGGTTAACATTGTAACACGTGGTTAACTTTGTAACTCGTGGTTAACTTTGTAACACATTAACGTTGTAACACGTGGTTAACTTTGTAACACGTGGTTAACTTTGTAACTCGTGGTTAACTGTGTAACACATTAACTTAGTAACACATGGTTAACTTTGTAACACGTGGCTATCTTTGTAACTCGTGGTTAACTTTGTAACACATGATTAACATTGTAACACGTGGTTATCTTTGTAACTCGTGGTTAACTTTGTAACATGTTAACTTTGTAACTCGTGGTAAACTTTGTAACACGTGGTTAACGTTGTAACACGTGGTTAACTTTGTAACACGTTAACTTTGTAACACATGGTTAACTTTGTAACACGTGGTTAACGTTGTAACACGTGGTTAACGTTGTAACACGTGGTTAACTTTGTAACACGTGGTTAACGTAACACGTGGTTAACGTAACACGTGGTTAACGTTGTAACTCGTGGTTAACGTAACACGTGGTTAACTTTGTAATATGTTAACTTTGTAACACATGGTTAACGTTGTAACACGTGGTTAACTTTGTAACACGTGGTTCACGTTGTAACACGTGGTTAACTTTGTAACACGTGGTTAACTTTGTAACACGTGGTTAACTTTGTAAGACGTGGTTAACGTTGTAAGACGTGGTTAACGTTGTAACACGTGGTTAACGTTGTAACACGTGGTTAACTTTGTAACACGTGGTTAACTTTCGAACACGTGGTTAACGTTGCAACACGTGGTTAACTTTGTAACACGTGGTTAACTTTCGAACACGTGGTTAACGTTGCAACACATTAACGTTGCAACACGTTAACGTTGTAACACGTGGTTGACTTTCTAACACGTTAACTTTGTAACACGTGGTTAACTTTGTAACACGTTAACTTTGTAACACGTGGTTAACATTGTAACACGTGGCTAACTTTGTAACACGTGGTTAACTTTGTAACACGTGGTTAACTTTGTAACACGTTAACTTTGTAACACATGGTTAACTTTGTAACACGTGGTTAACGTTGTAACACGTGGTTAACGTTGTAACACGTGGTTAACTTTGTAACACGTGGTTAACATTGTAACACGTGGTTAACGTAACACGTGGTTAACGTTGTAACTCGTGGTTAACTTTGTAACACGTGGTTAACTTTGTAATATGTTAACTTTGTAACACATAGTTAACGTTGTAACACGTGGTTAACTTTGTAACACGTGGTTAACTTTGTAACACGTGGTTCACTTTGTAACACGTGGTTAACGTTGTAACACGTGGTTAACTTTGTAACACGTGGTTAACGTTGTAACACGTGGTTAACGTTGTAACACGTGGTTAACTTTCGAACACGTGGTTAACTTTCGAACACGTGGTTAACTTTGTAACACGTGGTTAACTTTGTAACACGTGGTTAACTTTGTAACACGTGGTTAACGTTGTAACACGTGGTTAACTTTGTAACACGTGGTTAACGTTGTAACACGTGGTTAACGTTGTAACACGTGGTTAACTTTCGAACACGTGGTTAACTTTCGAACACGTGGTTAACTTTGTAACACGTGGTTAACTTTGTAACACGTGGTTAACTTTGTAACACTTGGTTAACGTTGTAACACGTGGTTAACTTTGTAACACGTGGTTAACATTGTAACACGTGGTTAACATTGTAACACGTGGTTAACGTTGTAACACGTGGTTAACGTTGTAACTCGTGGTTAACTTTGTAACACGTGGTTAACTTTGTAAATCGTGGTTAACGTTGTAACACGTGGTTAACTTTGTAAATCGTGGTTAACTTTGTAAATCGTGGTTAACTTTGAAACACGTTAACTTCGTAACACGTGGTTAACGTTGTAACACGTGGTTAACGTTGTAACACGTGGTTAACGTTGTAACACGTGGTTAACTTTGTAACTCGTGGTTAACTTTGTAACACATTAACTTTGTAACACATGGTTAACATTGTAACACGTGGTTAACGTTGTAACACGTGGTTAACTTTCGAACACGTTAACTTTGTAACACGTTAACTTTGTAACACGTTAACTTTGTAACACGTGGTTAACTTTGTAAGACGTTAACTTTGTAACACGTGGTTAACTTTCGAACACGTTAACTTTGTAACACGTGGTTAACTTTGTAACACGTGGTTAACTTTGTAACTCGTGGTTAACTTTGTAACACATTAACTTTGTAACACATGGTTAACATTGTAACACGTGGTTAACGTTGTAACACGTGGTTAACGTTGTAACACGTGGTTAACTTTCGAACACGTGGTTAAGTTTCGAACACGTGGTGAACGTTGCAACACGTTAACATTGTAACACGTGGTTAACTTTGTAAGACGTGGTTAACTTTGTAACATATGGTTCACGTTGTAACACATGGTTGACTTTCTAACACGTTAACTTTGTAACACGTGGTTAACTTTGTAACACGTGGTTAACGTTGTAACACGTGGTTAACTTTGTAACACATTAACTTTGTAACACATGGTTAACTTTCGAACACGTGGTTAACGTTGTAACTCGTGGTTAACTTTGTAACACGTTAACTTTGTAACATATGGTTAACGTTGTAACATGTGGTTAACTTTGTAACACGTTAACGTTGTAACAAGTGGTTAACGTTGTAACACATTAACTTTGTAACAAGTGGTTAACGTTGTAACACGTGGTTAACTTTGTAAATCGTGGTTAACTTTGTAACACGTGGTTAACATTGTAACACGTTAACTTTGTAACACATGGTTAACTTTGTAACACATGGTTAACGTTGTAACACGTGGTTAACGTTGTAACACGTGGTTAACTTTGTAACACGTGGTTAACTTTGTAACACGTGGTTAACTTTGTAACACGTTAATGTTGTAACACGTGGTTAACGTTGTAACACGTGGTTATGTTGAAGAAAATCATCATAGCTTTGAATTGAACTTTGAATTGAACTTAACTCATTTGGGCTCACAAGTAAGTTAATATAACGTGTTATGTAACACATATTCTGGTACAAAACAACATTCTTAAGAAGTGATCAGGAGCAGACACAGGGTAATAAATCTCTCGTAAAAAGTACCAAAACATTTCCGTACTTGGAGCCGTGTTCTACCAGAGGACAAGAGGTCAGAACAGCATAAAAACATGCCCTAAGTAGGAGTCCAGATGTGTCATGTTTTTTCGATTCAACGGACTGGTTTGATGGGTGGGACGTAGCTAAAGGGGGCGTGAATTTTGACGATAAGAGTGATCTGTGTAAAGCAGTACATGGGAGTCGTTTCAATATACTGAACTGGTTGATGTTGGCTTGATCTTATTAAAACACTTCCCGCTGGTTGCAACTCCGGTCCGCCGTCTCTTCTCGTCATTTTGCCACAACAGTTAACGTTGTAACACGTGGTTAACGTTGTAACACGTGGTTAACGTTGTAACACGTGGTTAACTTTGTAACATGTGGTTAACGTTGTAACACGTGGTTAATGTTGTAACACGTGGTTAACTTTGTAACACGTGGTTAACGTTGCAACACGTTAACGTTGCAACACGTTAACGTTGCAACACGTTAACGTTGTAACACGTGGTTGACTTTAACACGTTAACTTTGTAACACGTGGTTAACTTTGTAACACGTTAACTTTGTAACACGTGGTTAACGTTGTAACACGTGGTTGACT
This sequence comes from Lycodopsis pacificus, assembly GCA_028022725.1. Lineage (NCBI taxonomy): Eukaryota > Metazoa > Chordata > Actinopteri > Perciformes > Zoarcidae > Lycodopsis > Lycodopsis pacificus. Next base: position 1,137,301 of record CM051692.1, read on the forward strand.
TTGTAACTCATGGTTAACTTTGTAACACATTAACTTTGTAACACATGGTTAACATTGTAACACGTGGTTAACTTTGTAACACGTGGTTAACTTTGTAACACGTTAACTTTGTAACACGTGGTTGACGTTGTAACACGTGGTTAACTTTGTAACACGTGGTTAACGTTGTAACACGTGGTTAACGTTGTAACACGTGGTTAACGTAACTCGTGGTTAACTTTGTAACTCGTGGTTAACTTTGTAACACGTGGTTAACTTTGTAACACGTGGTTAACTTTGTAACATGTTAACTTTGTAACACGTGGTTAACTTTGTAACACGTGGTTAACTTTGTAACACGTGGTTAACTTTGTAACATGTGGTTAACATTGTAACACGTGGTTAACTTTGTAACTCGTGGTTAACTTTGTAACACATTAACGTTGTAACACGTGGTTAACTTTGTAACACGTGGTTAACTTTGTAACTCGTGGTTAACTGTGTAACACATTAACTTAGTAACACGTGGTTAACTTTGTAACACGTGGTTAACTTTGTAACATGTGGTTAACGTTGTAACACGTGGTTAATGTTGTAACACGTGGTTAACTTTGTAACACGTGGTTAACGTTGCAACACGTTAACGTTGCAACACGTTAACGTTGTAACACGTGGTTGACTTTAACACGTTAACTTTGTAACACGTGGTTAACTTTGTAACACGTTAACTTTGTAACACGTGGTTAACGTTGTAACACGTGGTTGACTTTGTAACTCATGGTTAACTTTGTAACACATTAACTTTGTAACACATGGTTAACATTGTAACACGTGGTTAACTTTGTAACACGTGGTTAACTTTGTAACACGTTAACTTTGTAACACGTGGTTAACGTTGTAACACGTGGTTAACTTTGTAACACGTGGTTAACGTTGTAACACGTGGTTAACGTAACACGTGGTTAACGTTGTAACTCGTGGTTAACTTTGTAACACGTGGTTAACTTTGTAACACGTGGTTAACTTTGTAACATGTTAACTTTGTAACACGTGGTTAACTTTGTAACACGTGGTTAACTTTGTAACATGTGGTTAACATTGTAACACGTGGTTAACTTTGTAACTCGTGGTTAACTTTGTAACACATTAACGTTGTAACACGTGGTTAACTTTGTAACACGTGGTTAACTTTGTAACTCGTGGTTAACTGTGTAACACATTAACTTAGTAACACATGGTTAACTTTGTAACACGTGGCTATCTTTGTAACTCGTGGTTAACTTTGTAACACGTGGTTAACTTTGTAAGACGTGGTTAACGTTGTAACACGTGGTTAACGTTGTAACACGTGGTTAACGTTGTAACACGTGGTTAACTTTGTAACACGTGGTTAACTTTCGAACACGTGGTTAACGTTGCAACACGTGGTTAACTTTGTAACACGTGGTTAACTTTCGAACACGTGGTTAACGTTGCAACACATTAACGTTGCAACACGTTAACGTTGTAACACGTGGTTAACGTTGTAACACGTGGTTAACTTTGTAACACGTGGTTAACTTTCGAACACGTGGTTAACGTTGCAACACGTGGTTAACTTTGTAACACGTGGTTAACTTTCGAACACGTGGTTAACGTTGCAACACATTAACGTTGCAACACGTTAACGTTGTAACACGTGGTTGACTTTCTAACACGTTAACTTTGTAACACGTGGTTAACTTTGTAACACGTTAACTTTGTAACACGTGGTTAACATTGTAACACGTGGCTAACTTTGTAACACGTGGTTAACTTTGTAACACGTGGTTAACTTTGTAACACGTTAACTTTGTAACACATGGTTAACTTTGTAACACGTGGTTAACGTTGTAACACGTGGTTAACGTTGTAACACGTGGTTAACTTTGTAACACGTGGTTAACATTGTAACACGTGGTTAACGTAACACGTGGTTAACGTTGTAACTCGTGGTTAACTTTGTAACACGTGGTTAACTTTGTAATATGTTAACTTTGTAACACATAGTTAACGTTGTAACACGTGGTTAACTTTGTAACACGTGGTTAACTTTGTAACACGTGGTTAACTTTGTAACACGTGGTTAACGTTGTAACACGTGGTTAACTTTGTAACACGTGGTTAACGTTGTAACACGTGGTTAACTTTGTAACACGTGGTTAACTTTCGAACACGTGGTTAACTTTCGAACACGTGGTTAACTTTCGAACACGTGGTTAACATTGCAACACGTTTACGTTGTAACACGTGGTTGACTTTCTAACACGTTAACTTTGTAACACGTGGTTAACATTGTAACACGTGGCTAACTTTGTAACACGTGGTTAACTTTGTAACACGTTAACTTTGTAACACATTGTTAACATTGTAACACATGGTTAACTTTCTAACACCTGGTTAACGTTGTAACACGTGGTTAACGTTGTAACACGTAGTTAACTTTGTAACACGTGGTTAACTTTGTAACACATGGTTAACTTTGTAACACATGGTTAACGTTGTAACACGTGGTTAACGTTGTAACACGTGGTTAACTTTGTAACACGTGGTTAACTTTGTAACACGTGGTTAACTTTGTAACACGTTAATGTTGTAACACGTGGTTAAAGTTGTAACACGTGGTTATGTTGAAGAAAATCATCATAGCTTTGAATTGAACTTTGAATTGAACTTAACTCATTTGGGCTCACAAGTAAGTTAATATAACGTGTTATGTAACACATATTCTGGTACAAAACAACATTCTTAAGAAGTGATCAGGAGCAGACACAGGGTAATAAATCTCTCGTAAAAAGTACCAAAACATTTCCGTACTTGGAGCCGTGTTCTACCAGAGGACAAGAGGTCAGAACAGCATAAAAACATGCCCTAAGTAGGAGTCCAGATGTGTCATGTTTTTTCGATTCAACGGACTGGTTTGATGGGTGGGACGTAGCTAAAGGGGGCGTGAATTTTGACGATAAGAGTGATCTGTGTAAAGCAGTACATGGGAGTCGTTTCAATATACTGAACTGGTTGATGTTGGCTTGATCTTATTAAAACACTTCCCGCTGGTTGCAACTCCGGTCCGCCGTCTCTTCTCGTCATTTTGCCACAACAGTTAACGTTGTAACACGTGGTTAACGTTGTAACACGTGGTTAACTTTGTAACATGTGGTTAACGTTGTAACACGTGGTTAATGTTGTAACACGTGGTTAACTTTGTAACACGTGGTTAACTTTCGAACACGTGGTTAACGTTGCAACACGTTAACGTTGCAACACGTTAACGTTGTAACACGTGGTTGACTTTAACACGTTAACTTTGTAACACGTGGTTAACTTTGTAACACGTTAACTTTGTAACACGTGGTTAACGTTGTAACACGTGGTTGACTTTGTAACTCATGGTTAACTTTGTAACACATTAACTTTGTAACACATGGTTAACATTGTAACACGTGGTTAACTTTGTAACACGTGGTTAACTTTGTAACACGTTAACTTTGTAACACGTGGTTAACGTTGTAACACGTGGTTAACTTTGTAACACGTGGTTAACGTTGTAACACGTGGTTAACGTAACACGTGGTTAACGTTGTAACTCGTGGTTAACTTTGTAACACGTGGTTAACTTTGTAACACGTGGTTAACTTTGTAACATGTTAACTTTGTAACACGTGGTTAACTTTGTAACACGTGGTTAACTTTGTAACACGTGGTTAACTTTGTAACATGTGGTTAACATTGTAACACGTGGTTAACTTTGTAACTCGTGGTTAACTTTGTAACACATTAACGTTGTAACACGTGGTTAACTTTGTAACACGTGGTTAACTTTGTAACTCGTGGTTAACTGTGTAACACATTAACTTAGTAACACATGGTTAACTTTGTAACACGTGGTTAACATTGTAACACGTGGCTAACTTTGTAACACGTGGTTAACTTTGTAACACGTTAACTTTGTAACACATTGTTAACATTGTAACACATGGTTAACTTTCTAACACCTGGTTAACGTTGTAACACGTGGTTAACGTTGTAACACGTAGTTAACTTTGTAACTCGTGGTTAACTTTGTAACACGTTAACGTTGTAACACGTGGTTAACTTTGTAACACGTGGTTAACTTTGTAACTCGTGGTTAACTGTGTAACACATTAACTTAGTAACACATGGTTAACTTTGTAACACGTGGTTATCTTTGTAACTCGTGGTTAACTTTGTAACACATGATTAACATTGTAACACGTGGTTATCTTTGTAACTCGTGGTTAACTTTGTAACATGTTAACTTTGTAACTCGTGGTTAACTTTGTAACACGTGGTAAACTTTGTAACACGTGGTTAACGTTGTAACACGTGGTTAACTTTGTAACACGTGGTTAACTTTGTAACACGTGGTTAACATTGTAACACGTTAACTTTGTAACACATGGTTAACTTTGTAACACATGGTTAACGTTGTAACACGTGGTTAACGTTGTAACACGTGGTTAACTTTGTAACACGTGGTTAACTTTGTAACACGTGGTTAACTTTGTAACACGTTAATGTTGTAACACGTGGTTAACGTTGTAACACGTGGTTATGTTGAAGAAAATCATCATAGCTTTGAATTGAACTTTGAATTGAACTTAACTCATTTGGGCTCACAAGTAAGTTAATATAACGTGTTATGTAACACATATTCTGGTACAAAACAACATTCTTAAGAAGTGATCAGGAGCAGACACAGGGTAATAAATCTCTCGTAAAAAGTACCAAAACATTTCCGTACTTGGAGCCGTGTTCTACCAGAGGACAAGAGGTCAGAACAGCATAAAAACATGCCCTAAGTAGGAGTCCAGATGTGTCATGTTTTTTCGATTCAACGGACTGGTTTGATGGGTGGGACGTAGCTAAAGGGGGCGTGAATTTTGACGATAAGAGTGATCTGTGTAAAGCAGTACATGGGAGTCGTTTCAATATACTGAACTGGTTGATGTTGGCTTGATCTTATTAAAACACTTCCCGCTGGTTGCAACTCCGGTCCGCCGTCTCTTCTCGTCATTTTGCCACAACAGTTAACGTTGTAACACGTGGTTAACTTTGTAACATGTGGTTAACGTTGTAACACGTGGTTAATGTTGTAACACGTGGTTAACTTTGTAACACGTGGTTAACGTTGCAACACGTTAACGTTGCAACACGTTAACGTTGTAACACGTGGTTGACTTTAACACGTTAACTTTGTAACACGTGGTTAACTTTGTAACACGTTAACTTTGTAACACGTGGTTAACGTTGTAACACGTGGTTGACTTTGTAACTCATGGTTAACTTTGTAACACATTAACTTTGTAACACATGGTTAACATTGTAACACGTGGTTAACTTTGTAACACGTGGTTAACTTTGTAACACGTTAACTTTGTAACACGTGGTTAACGTTGTAACACGTGGTTAACTTTGTAACACGTGGTTAACTTTGTAACACGTGGTTAACTTTGTAACACGTTAACTTTGTAACACGTGGTTAACGTTGTAACACGTGGTTAACGTTGTAACACGTGGTTGACGTAACACGTGGTTAACTTTGTAACTCGTGGTTAACTTTGTAACTCGTGGTTAACTTTGTAACACGTGGTTAACTTTGTAACACGTGGTTAACTTTGTAACATGTTAACTTTGTAACACGTGGTTAACTTTGTAACACGTGGTTAACTTTGTAACACGTGGTTAACTTTGTAACATGTTAACTTTGTAACACGTGGTTAACTTTGTAACACGTGGTTAACTTTGTAACACGTGGTTAACTTTGTAACACGTGGTTAACTTTGTAACATGTGGTTAACATTGTAACACGTGGTTAACTTTGTAACTCGTGGTTAACTTTGTAACACATTAACGTTGTAACACGTGGTTAACTTTGTAACACGTGGTTAACTTTGTAACTCGTGGTTAACTGTGTAACACATTAACTTAGTAACACATGGTTAACTTTGTAACACGTGGTTATCTTTGTAACTCGTGGTTAACTTTGTAACACATGATTAACATTGTAACACGTGGTTATCTTTGTAACTCGTGGTTAACTTTGTAACGTGGTTAACTTTGTAACATGTTAACTTTGTAACTCGTGGTAAACTTTGTAACACGTGGTTAACGTTGTAACACGTGGTTAACTTTGTAACACGTTAACTTTGTAACACATGGTTAACTTTGTAACACGTGGTTAACGTTGTAACACGTGGTTAACGTTGTAACACGTGGTTAACGTTGTAACACGTGGTTAACTTTGTAACACGTGGTTAACTTTGTAACACGTGGTTAACTTTGTAACACGTTAACTTTGTAACTCATGGTTGACGTTGTAACACGTGGTTAACGTTGTAACACGTGGTTAACTTTGTAACACATGGTGAACGTAACTCGTGGTTAACTTTGTAACTCGTGGTTAACTTTGTAACACGTTAACTTTGTAACACATGGTTGACGTTGTAACACGTGGTTAACGTTGTAACACGTGGTTAACGTTGTAACACATGGTTAACTTTGTAACTCGTGGTTAACTTTGTAACACGTTAACTTTGTAACTCGTGGTTAACATTGTAACACATGGTTAACTTTGTAACACATGGTTAACGTTGTAACACGTGGTTAACGTTGTAACACGTGGTTAACTTTGTAACACGTTAACTTTGTAACACATGGTTAACTTTGTAACACGTGGTTTACTTTGTAACACGTGGTTTACTTTGTAACACGTTAACTTTGTAACTCATGGTTGACGTTGTAACACGTGGTTAACGTTGTAACACGTGGTTAACTTTGTAACACATGGTTAACGTAACTCGTGGTTAACTTTGTAACTCGTGGTTAACTTTGTAACACGTTAACTTTGTAACACATGGTTGACGTTGTAACACGTGGTTAACGTTGTAACACGTGGTTAACGTTGTAACACATGGTTAACTTTGTAACTCGTGGTTAACTTTGTAACACGTTAACTTTGTAACTCGTGGTTAACATTGTAACACGTTAACTTTGTAACACATGGTTAACGTTGTAACACGTGGTTAACGTTGTAACACGTGGTTAACTTTGTAACACGTGGTTAACTTTGTAAGACGTGGTTAACTTTGTAAGACGTGGTTAACTTTGTAACACGTGGTTAACTTTGTAAAACGTGGTTAACTTTGTAACACGTTAACTTTGTAACACATGGTTAACTTTGTAACACATGGTTAACGTTGTAACACATGGTTAACGTTGTAACACGTGGTTAACTTTGTAACACGTGGTTAACTTTGTAACACGTTAATGTTGTAACACGTGGTTAACGTTGTAACACGTGGTTATGTTGAAGAAAATCATCATAGCTTTGAATTGAACTTTGAATTGAACTTAACTCATTTGGGCTCACAAGTAAGTTAATATAACGTGTTATGTAACACATATTCTGGTACAAAACAACATTCTTAAGAAGTGATCAGGAGCAGACACAGGGTAATAAATCTCTCGTAAAAAGTACCAAAACATTTCCGTACTTGGAGCCGTGTTCTACCAGAGGACAAGAGGTCAGAACAGCATAAAAACATGCCCTAAGTAGGAGTCCAGATGTGTCATGTTTTTTCGATTCAACGGACTGGTTTGATGGGTGGGACGTAGCTAAAGGGGGCGTGAATTTTGACGATAAGAGTGATCTGTGTAAAGCAGTACATGGGAGTCGTTTCAATATACTGAACTGGTTGATGTTGGCTTGATCTTATTAAAACACTTCCCGCTGGTTGCAACTCCGGTCCGCCGTCTCTTCTCGTCATTTTGCCACAACAGTTAACGTTGTAACACGTGGTTAACGTTGTAACACGTGGTTAACTTTGTAACATGTGGTTAACGTTGTAACACGTGGTTAATGTTGTAACACGTGGTTAACTTTGTAACACGTGGTTAACTTTCGAACACGTGGTTAACGTTGCAACACGTTAACGTTGCAACACGTTAACGTTGTAACACGTGGTTGACTTTAACACGTTAACTTTGTAACACGTGGTTAACTTTGTAACACGTTAACTTTGTAACACGTGGTTAACGTTGTAACACGTGGTTGACTTTGTAACTCATGGTTAACTTTGTAACACATTAACTTTGTAACACATGGTTAACATTGTAACACGTGGTTAACTTTGTAACACGTGGTTAACTTTGTAACACGTTAACTTTGTAACACGTGGTTAACGTTGTAACACGTGGTTAACTTTGTAACACGTGGTTAACTTTGTAACACGTGGTTAACGTAACACGTGGTTAACGTTGTAACTCGTGGTTAACTTTGTAACACGTGGTTAACTTTGTAACACGTGGTTAACTTTGTAACATGTTAACTTTGTAACACGTGGTTAACTTTGTAACACGTGGTTAACATTGTAACACGTGGTTAACTTTGTAACTCGTGGTTAACTTTGTAACACATTAACGTTGTAACACGTGGTTAACTTTGTAACACGTGGTTAACTTTGTAACTCGTGGTTAACTGTGTAACACATTAACTTAGTAACACATGGTTAACTTTGTAACACGTGGCTATCTTTGTAACTCGTGGTTAACTTTGTAACACATGATTAACACTGTAACTCGTGGTTAACTTTGTAACACATGATTAACATTGTAACACGTGGTTATCTTTGTAACTCGTGGTTAACTTTGTAACATGTTAACTTTGTAACTCGTGGTTAACGTTGTAACACGTGGTTAACGTTGTAACACGTGGTTAACTTTGTAACACGTGGTTAACTTTGTAACACGTGGTTAACGTAACACGTGGTTAACGTTGTAACTCGTGGTTAACGTAACACGTGGTTAACTTTGTAATATGTTAACTTTGTAACACATGGTTAACGTTGTAACACGTGGTTAACTTTGTAACATGTGGTTAACGTTGCAACACGTGGTTAACTTTGTAACACGTGGTTCACGTTGTAACACGTGGTTAACTTTGTAACACGTGGTTAACTTTGTAACACGTGGTTAACTTTGTAAGACGTGGTTAACGTTGTAAGACGTGGTTAACGTTGTAAGACGTGGTTAACGTTGTAACACGTGGTTAACGTTGTAACACGTGGTTAACTTTGTAACACGTGGTTAACTTTGTAACACGTGGTTAACTTTCGAACACGTGGTTAACGTTGCAACACGTGGTTAACTTTGTAACACGTGGTTAACTTTCGAACACGTGGTTAACGTTGCAACACATTAACGTTGCAACACGTTAACGTTGTAACACGTGGTTGACTTTCTAACACGTTAACTTTGTAACACGTGGTTAACTTTGTAACACGTTAACTTTGTAACACGTGGTTAACATTGTAACACGTGGCTAACTTTGTAACACGTGGTTAACTTTGTAACACGTGGTTAACTTTGTAACACGTTAACTTTGTAACACATGGTTAACTTTGTAACACGTGGTTAACGTTGTAACACGTGGTTAACGTTGTAACACGTGGTTAACTTTGTAACACGTGGTTAACATTGTAACACGTGGTTAACGTAACACGTGGTTAACGTTGTAACTCGTGGTTAACTTTGTAACACGTGGTTAACTTTGTAATATGTTAACTTTGTAACACATAGTTAACGTTGTAACACGTGGTTAACTTTGTAACACGTGGTTAACTTTGTAACACGTGGTTAACTTTGTAACACGTGGTTAACGTTGTAACACGTGGTTAACTTTGTAATACGTGGTTAACGTTGTAACACGTGGTTAACGTTGTAACACGTGGTTAACTTTCGAACACGTGGTTAACTTTCGAACACGTGGTTAACTTTCGAACACGTGGTTAACTTTCGAACACGTGGTTAACATTGCAACACGTTTACGTTGTAACACGTGGTTGACTTTCTAACACGTTAACTTTGTAACACGTGGTTAACATTGTAACACTTGGCTAACTTTGTAACACGTGGTTAACTTTGTAACACGTTAACTTTGTAACACATTGTTAACATTGTAACACATGGTTAACTTTCTAACACCTGGTTAACGTTGTAACACCTGGTTAACGTTGTAACACGTGGTTAACGTTGTAACACGTGGTTAACGTTGTAACACGTAGTTAACTTTGTAACTCGTGGTTAACTTTGTAACACGTTAACGTTGTAACACGTGGTTAACTTTGTAACACGTGGTTAACTTTGTAACTCGTGGTTAACTGTGTAACACATTAACTTAGTAACACATGGTTAACTTTGTAACACGTGGTTATCTTTGTAACTCGTGGTTAACTTTGTAACACATGATTAACATTGTAACACGTGGTTATCTTTGTAACTCGTGGTTAACTTTGTAACATGTTAACTTTGTAACTCGTGGTTAACTTTGTAACACGTGGTAAACTTTGTAACACGTGGTTAACGTTGTAACACGTGGTTAACTTTGTAAATCGTGGTTAACTTTGTAAATCGTGGTTAACTTTGTAACACGTGGTTAACATTGTAACACGTTAACTTTGTAACACATGGTTAACTTTGTAACACATGGTTAACGTTGTAACACGTGGTTAACGTTGTAACACGTGGTTAACTTTGTAACACGTGGTTAACTTTGTAACACGTGGTTAACTTTGTAACACGTTAATGTTGTAACACGTGGTTAACGTTGTAACACGTGGTTATGTTGAAGAAAATCATCATAGCTTTGAATTGAACTTTGAATTGAACTTAACTCATTTGGGCTCACAAGTAAGTTAATATAACGTGTTATGTAACACATATTCTGGTACAAAACAACATTCTTAAGAAGTGATCAGGAGCAGACACAGGGTAATAAATCTCTCGTAAAAAGTACCAAAACATTTCCGTACTTGGAGCCGTGTTCTACCAGAGGACAAGAGGTCAGAACAGCATAAAAACATGCCCTAAGTAGGAGTCCAGATGTGTCATGTTTTTTCGATTCAACGGACTGGTTTGATGGGTGGGACGTAGCTAAAGGGGGCGTGAATTTTGACGATAAGAGTGATCTGTGGAAAGCAGTACATGGGAGTCGTTTCAATATACTGAACTGGTTGATGTTGGCTTGATCTTATTAAAACACTTCCCGCTGGTTGCAACTCCGGTCCGCCGTCTCTTCTCGTCATTTTGCCACAACAGTTAACGTTGTAACACGTGGTTAACGTTGTAACACGTGGTTAACTTTGTAACATGTGGTTAACGTTGTAACACGTGGTTAATGTTGTAACACGTGGTTAACTTTGTAACACGTGGTTAACGTTGCAACACGTTAACGTTGCAACACGTTAACGTTGTAACACGTGGTTGACTTTAACACGTTAACTTTGTAACACGTGGTTAACTTTGTAACACGTTAACTTTGTAACACGTGGTTAACGTTGTAACACGTGGTTGACTTTGTAACTCATGGTTAACTTTGTAACACATTAACTTTGTAACACATGGTTAACATTGTAACACGTGGTTAACTTTGTAACACGTGGTTAACTTTGTAACACGTTAACTTTGTAACACGTGGTTAACGTTGTAACACGTGGTTAACTTTGTAACACGTGGTTAACGTTGTAACACGTGGTTAACGTAACACGTGGTTAACGTAACTCGTGGTTAACTTTGTAACTCGTGGTTAACTTTGTAACACGTGGTTAACTTTGTAACACGTGGTTAACTTTGTAACACGTGGTTAACTTTGTAACATGTTAACTTTGTAACACGTGGTTAACTTTGTAACACGTGGTTAACGTTGTAACACGTGGTTAACTTTGTAACACGTGGTTAACGTTGTAACACGTGGTTAACGTAACTCGTGGTTAACTTTGTAACTCGTGGTTAACTTTGTAACTCGTGGTTAACTTTGTAACACGTGGTTAACTTTGTAACACGTGGTTAACTTTGTAACATGTTAACTTTGTAACACGTGGTTAACTTTGTAACACGTGGTTAACATTGTAACACGTGGTTAACTTTGTAACTCGTGGTTAACTTTGTAACACATTAACGTTGTAACACGTGGTTAACTTTGTAACACGTGGTTAACTTTGTAACTCGTGGTTAACTGTGTAACACATTAACTTAGTAACACATGGTTAACTTTGTAACACGTGGTTATCTTTGTAACTCGTGGTTAACTTTGTAACACATGATTAACATTGTAACACGTGGTTATCTTTGTAACTCGTGGTTAACTTTGTAACGTGGTTAACTTTGTAACATGTTAACTTTGTAACTCGTGGTAAACTTTGTAACACGTGGTTAACGTTGTAACACGTGGTTAACTTTGTAACACGTTAACTTTGTAACACATGGTTAACTTTGTAACACGTGGTTAACGTTGTAACACGTGGTTAACGTTGTAACACGTGGTTAACGTTGTAACACGTGGTTAACTTTGTAACACGTGGTTAACTTTGTAACACGTGGTTTACTTTGTAACACGTTAACTTTGTAACTCATGGTTGACGTTGTAACACGTGGTTAACGTTGTAACACGTGGTTAACTTTGTAACACATGGTTAACGTAACTCGTGGTTAACTTTGTAACTCGTGGTTAACTTTGTAACACGTTAACTTTGTAACACATGGTTGACGTTGTAACACGTGGTTAACGTTGTAACACGTGGTTAACGTTGTAACACATGGTTAACTTTGTAACTCGTGGTTAACTTTGTAACACGTTAACTTTGTAACTCGTGGTTAACATTGTAACACATGGTTAACTTTGTAACACATGGTTAACGTTGTAACACGTGGTTAACGTTGTAACACGTGGTTAACTTTGTAACACGTTAACTTTGTAACACATGGTTAACTTTGTAACACGTGGTTTACTTTGTAACACGTGGTTTACTTTGTAACACGTTAACTTTGTAACTCATGGTTGACGTTGTAACACGTGGTTAACGTTGTAACACGTGGTTAACTTTGTAACACATGGTTAACGTAACTCGTGGTTAACTTTGTAACTCGTGGTTAACTTTGTAACACGTTAACTTTGTAACACATGGTTGACGTTGTAACACGTGGTTAACGTTGTAACACGTGGTTAACGTTGTAACACATGGTTAACTTTGTAACTCGTGGTTAACTTTGTAACACGTTAACTTTGTAACTCGTGGTTAACATTGTAACACGTTAACTTTGTAACACATGGTTAACGTTGTAACACGTGGTTAACGTTGTAACACGTGGTTAACGTTGTAACACGTGGTTAACTTTGTAAGACGTGGTTAACTTTGTAAGACGTGGTTAACTTTGTAACACGTGGTTAACTTTGTAACACGTGGTTAACTTTGTAAAACGTGGTTAACTTTGTAACACGTTAACTTTGTAACACGTGGTTAACTTTGTAAGACGTGGTTAACTTTGTAAGACGTGGTTAACTTTGTAAGACGTGGTTAACTTTGTAACACGTGGTTAACATTGTAACACGTGGTTAACGTTGTAACACGTGGTTAACGTTGTAACACGTGGTTAACTTTCGAACACGTGGTTAAGTTTCGAACACGTGGTGAACGTTGCAACACGTTAACATTGTAACACGTGGTTAACTTTGTAAGACGTGGTTAACTTTGTAACATATGGTTCACGTTGTAACACATGGTTGACTTTCTAACACGTTAACTTTGTAACACGTGGTTAACGTAACACGTGGTTAACGTTGTAACTCGTGGTTAACTTTGTAACACGTGGTTAACTTTGTAACACGTGGTTAACTTTGTAACATGTTAACTTTGTAACACGTGGTTAACTTTGTAACACGTGGTTAACTTTGTAACACGTGGTTAACTTTGTAACATGTGGTTAACATTGTAACACGTGGTTAACTTTGTAACTCGTGGTTAACTTTGTAACACATTAACGTTGTAACACGTGGTTAACTTTGTAACACGTGGTTAACTTTGTAACTCGTGGTTAACTGTGTAACACATTAACTTAGTAACACATGGTTAACTTTGTAACACGTGGCTATCTTTGTAACTCGTGGTTAACTTTGTAACACATGATTAACATTGTAACACGTGGTTATCTTTGTAACTCGTGGTTAACTTTGAAACATGTTAACTTTGTAACTCGTGGTAAACTTTGTAACACGTGGTTAACGTTGTAACACGTGGTTAACTTTGTAACACGTTAACTTTGTAACACATGGTTAACTTTGTAACACGTGGTTAACGTTGTAACACGTGGTTAACGTTGTAACACGTGGTTAACTTTGTAACACGTGGTTAACTTTGTAACACGTGGTTAACGTAACACGTGGTTAACGTTGTAACTCGTGGTTAACGTAACACGTGGTTAACTTTGTAATATGTTAACTTTGTAACACATGGTTAACGTTGTAACACGTGGTTAACTTTGTAACACGTGGTTAACGTTGCAACACGTGGTTAACTTTGTAACACGTGGTTCACGTTGTAACACGTGGTTAACTTTGTAACACGTGGTTAACTTTGTAACACGTGGTTAACTTTGTAAGACGTGGTTAACGTTGTAAGACGTGGTTAACGTTGTAAGACGTGGTTAACGTTGTAACACGTGGTTAACGTTGTAACACGTGGTTAACTTTGTAACACGTGGTTAACTTTGTAACACGTGGTTAACTTTCGAACACGTGGTTAACGTTGCAACACGTGGTTAACTTTGTAACACGTGGTTAACTTTCGAACACGTGGTTAACGTTGCAACACATTAACGTTGCAACACGTTAACGTTGTAACACGTGGTTGACTTTCTAACACGTTAACTTTGTAACACGTGGTTAACTTTGTAACACGTTAACTTTGTAACACGTGGTTAACATTGTAACACGTGGCTAACTTTGTAACACGTGGTTAACTTTGTAACACGTGGTTAACTTTGTAACACGTTAACTTTGTAACACATGGTTAACTTTGTAACACGTGGTTAACGTTGTAACACGTGGTTAACGTTGTAACACGTGGTTAACTTTCGAACACGTGGTTAAGTTTCGAACACGTGGTGAACGTTGCAACACGTTAACATTGTAACACGTGGTTAACTTTGTAAGACGTGGTTAACTTTGTAACATATGGTTCACGTTGTAACACATGGTTGACTTTCTAACACGTTAACTTTGTAACACGTGGTTAACGTAACACGTGGTTAACGTTGTAACTCGTGGTTAACTTTGTAACATGTTAACTTTGTAACACGTGGTTAACTTTGTAACACGTGGTTAACTTTGTAACACGTGGTTAACTTTGTAACATGTGGTTAACATTGTAACACGTGGTTAACTTTGTAACTCGTGGTTAACTTTGTAACACATTAACGTTGTAACACGTGGTTAACTTTGTAACACGTGGTTAACTTTGTAACTCGTGGTTAACTGTGTAACACATTAACTTAGTAACACATGGTTAACTTTGTAACACGTGGCTATCTTTGTAACTCGTGGTTAACTTTGTAACACATGATTAACATTGTAACACGTGGTTATCTTTGTAACTCGTGGTTAACTTTGTAACATGTTAACTTTGTAACTCGTGGTAAACTTTGTAACACGTGGTTAACGTTGTAACACGTGGTTAACTTTGTAACACGTTAACTTTGTAACACATGGTTAACTTTGTAACACGTGGTTAACGTTGTAACACGTGGTTAACGTTGTAACACGTGGTTAACTTTGTAACACGTGGTTAACTTTGTAACACGTGGTTAACGTAACACGTGGTTAACGTTGTAACTCGTGGTTAACGTAACACGTGGTTAACTTTGTAATATGTTAACTTTGTAACACATGGTTAACGTTGTAACACGTGGTTAACTTTGTAACACGTGGTTCACGTTGTAACACGTGGTTAACTTTGTAACACGTGGTTAACTTTGTAACACGTGGTTAACTTTGTAAGACGTGGTTAACGTTGTAAGACGTGGTTAACGTTGTAAGACGTGGTTAACGTTGTAACACGTGGTTAACGTTGTAACACGTGGTTAACTTTGTAACACGTGGTTAACTTTGTAACACGTGGTTAACTTTCGAACACGTGGTTAACGTTGCAACACGTGGTTAACTTTGTAACACGTGGTTAACTTTCGAACACGTGGTTAACGTTGCAACACATTAACGTTGCAACACGTTAACGTTGTAACACGTGGTTGACTTTCTAACACGTTAACTTTGTAACACGTGGTTAACTTTGTAACACGTTAACTTTGTAACACGTGGTTAACATTGTAACACGTGGCTAACTTTGTAACACGTGGTTAACTTTGTAACACGTGGTTAACTTTGTAACACGTTAACTTTGTAACACATGGTTAACTTTGTAACACGTGGTTAACGTTGTAACACGTGGTTAACGTTGTAACACGTGGTTAACTTTGTAACACGTGGTTAACATTGTAACACGTGGTTAACGTAACACGTGGTTAACGTTGTAACTCGTGGTTAACTTTGTAACACGTGGTTAACTTTGTAATATGTTAACTTTGTAACACATAGTTAACGTTGTAACACGTGGTTAACTTTGTAACACGTGGTTAACTTTGTAACACGTGGTTAACTTTGTAACACGTGGTTAACGTTGTAACACGTGGTTAACTTTGTAACACGTGGTTAACGTTGTAACACGTGGTTAACGTTGTAACACGTGGTTAACTTTCGAACACGTGGTTAACTTTCGAACACGTGGTTAACTTTGTAACACGTGGTTAACTTTGTAACACGTGGTTAACTTTGTAACACTTGGTTAACGTTGTAACACGTGGTTAACTTTGTAACACGTGGTTAACATTGTAACACGTGGTTAACATTGTAACACGTGGTTAACGTTGTAACACGTGGTTAACGTTGTAACTCGTGGTTAACTTTGTAACACGTGGTTAACTTTGTAAATCGTGGTTAACGTTGTAACACGTGGTTAACTTTGTAAATCGTGGTTAACTTTGTAAATCGTGGTTAACTTTGAAACACGTTAACTTCGTAACACGTGGTTAACGTTGTAACACGTGGTTAACGTTGTAACACGTGGTTAACGTTGTAACACGTGGTTAACTTTGTAACTCGTGGTTAACTTTGTAACACATTAACTTTGTAACACATGGTTAACATTGTAACACGTGGTTAACGTTGTAACACGTGGTTAACTTTCGAACACGTTAACTTTGTAACACGTTAACTTTGTAACACGTTAACTTTGTAACACGTTAACTTTGTAACACGTGGTTAACTTTGTAAGACGTTAACTTTGTAACACGTGGTTAACTTTCGAACACGTTAACTTTGTAACACGTGGTTAACTTTGTAACACGTGGTTAACTTTGTAACACGTGGTTAACTTTGTAACTCGTGGTTAACTTTGTAACACATTAACTTTGTAACACATGGTTAACATTGTAACACGTGGTTAACGTTGTAACACGTGGTTAACGTTGTAACACGTGGTTAACTTTCGAACACGTGGTTAACTTTCGAACACGTGGTTAACGTTGTAACTCGTGGTTAACTTTGTACCACGTTAACTTTGTAACATATGGTTAACGTTGTAACATGTGGTTAACTTTGTAACACGTTAACGTTGTAACAAGTGGTTAACGTTGTAACACATTAACTTTGTAACAAGTGGTTAACGTTGTAACACGTGGTTAACTTTGTAAATCGTGGTTAACTTTGTAACACGTGGTTAACATTGTAACACGTTAACTTTGTAACACATGGTTAACTTTGTAACACATGGTTAACGTTGTAACACGTGGTTAACGTTGTAACACGTGGTTAACTTTGTAACACGTGGTTAACTTTGTAACACGTGGTTAACTTTGTAACACGTTAATGTTGTAACACGTGGTTAACGTTGTAACACGTGGTTATGTTGAAGAAAATCATCATAGCTTTGAATTGAACTTTGAATTGAACTTAACTCATTTGGGCTCACAAGTAAGTTAATATAACGTGTTATGTAACACATATTCTGGTACAAAACAACATTCTTAAGAAGTGATCAGGAGCAGACACAGGGTAATAAATCTCTCGTAAAAAGTACCAAAACATTTCCGTACTTGGAGCCGTGTTCTACCAGAGGACAAGAGGTCAGAACAGCATAAAAACATGCCCTAAGTAGGAGTCCAGATGTGTCATGTTTTTTCGATTCAACGGACTGGTTTGATGGGTGGGACGTAGCTAAAGGGGGCGTGAATTTTGACGATAAGAGTGATCTGTGTAAAGCAGTACATGGGAGTCGTTTCAATATACTGAACTGGTTGATGTTGGCTTGATCTTATTAAAACACTTCCCGCTGGTTGCAACTCCGGTCCGCCGTCTCTTCTCGTCATTTTGCCACAACAGTTAACGTTGTAACACGTGGTTAACGTTGTAACACGTGGTTAACGTTGTAACACGTGGTTAACGTTGTAACACGTGGTTAACTTTGTAACACGTGGTTAACGTTGTAACACGTGGTTAATGTTGTAACACGTGGTTAACTTTGTAACACGTGGTTAACGTTGCAACACGTTAACGTTGCAACACGTTAACGTTGCAACACGTTAACGTTGCAACACGTTAACGTTGTAACACGTGGTTGACTTTAACACGTTAACTTTGTAACACGTGGTTAACTTTGTAACACGTTAACTTTGTAACACGTGGTTAACGTTGTAACACGTGGTTGACTTTGTAACTCATGGTTAACTTTGTAACACATTAACTTTGTAACACATGGTTAACATTGTAACACGTGGTTAACTTTGTAACACGTGGTTAACTTTGTAACACGTTAACTTTGTAACACGTGGTTGACGTTGTAACACGTGGTTAACTTTGTAACACGTGGTTAACGTTGTAACACGTGGTTAACGTTGTAACACGTGGTTAACGTAACTCGTGGTTAACTTTGTAACTCGTGGTTAACTTTGTAACACGTGGTTAACTTTGTAACACGTGGTTAACTTTGTAACATGTTAACTTTGTAACACGTGGTTAACTTTGTAACACGTGGTTAACTTTGTAACACGTGGTTAACTTTGTAACATGTGGTTAACATTGTAACACGTGGTTAACTTTGTAACTCGTGGTTAACTTTGTAACACATTAACGTTGTAACACGTGGTTAACTTTGTAACACGTGGTTA
This sequence comes from Lycodopsis pacificus, assembly GCA_028022725.1. Lineage (NCBI taxonomy): Eukaryota > Metazoa > Chordata > Actinopteri > Perciformes > Zoarcidae > Lycodopsis > Lycodopsis pacificus. Next base: position 1,156,369 of record CM051692.1, read on the forward strand.
ACTTTGTAACTCGTGGTTAACTGTGTAACACATTAACTTAGTAACACGTGGTTAACTTTGTAACACGTGGTTAACTTTGTAACATGTGGTTAACGTTGTAACACGTGGTTAATGTTGTAACACGTGGTTAACTTTGTAACACGTGGTTAACGTTGCAACACGTTAACGTTGCAACACGTTAACGTTGTAACACGTGGTTGACTTTAACACGTTAACTTTGTAACACGTGGTTAACTTTGTAACACGTTAACTTTGTAACACGTGGTTAACGTTGTAACACGTGGTTGACTTTGTAACTCATGGTTAACTTTGTAACACATTAACTTTGTAACACATGGTTAACATTGTAACACGTGGTTAACTTTGTAACACGTGGTTAACTTTGTAACACGTTAACTTTGTAACACGTGGTTAACGTTGTAACACGTGGTTAACTTTGTAACACGTGGTTAACGTTGTAACACGTGGTTAACGTAACACGTGGTTAACGTTGTAACTCGTGGTTAACTTTGTAACACGTGGTTAACTTTGTAACACGTGGTTAACTTTGTAACATGTTAACTTTGTAACACGTGGTTAACTTTGTAACACGTGGTTAACTTTGTAACACGTGGTTAACTTTGTAACATGTGGTTAACATTGTAACACGTGGTTAACTTTGTAACTCGTGGTTAACTTTGTAACACATTAACGTTGTAACACGTGGTTAACTTTGTAACACGTGGTTAACTTTGTAACTCGTGGTTAACTGTGTAACACATTAACTTAGTAACACATGGTTAACTTTGTAACACGTGGCTATCTTTGTAACTCGTGGTTAACTTTGTAACACATGATTAACATTGTAACACGTGGTTATCTTTGTAACTCGTGGTTAACTTTGTAACATGTTAACTTTGTAACTCGTGGTAAACTTTGTAACACGTGGTTAACGTTGTAACACGTGGTTAACTTTGTAACACGTTAACTTTGTAACACATGGTTAACTTTGTAACACGTGGTTAACGTTGTAACACGTGGTTAACGTTGTAACACGTGGTTAACTTTGTAACACGTGGTTAACTTTGTAACACGTGGTTAACGTAACACGTGGTTAACGTTGTAACTCGTGGTTAACGTAACACGTGGTTAACTTTGTAATATGTTAACTTTGTAACACGTGGTTAACGTTGCAACACGTGGTTAACTTTGTAACACGTGGTTAACGTTGCAACACGTGGTTAACTTTGTAACACGTGGTTCACGTTGTAACACGTGGTTAACTTTGTAACACGTGGTTAACTTTGTAACACGTGGTTAACTTTGTAAGACGTGGTTAACGTTGTAAGACGTGGTTAACGTTGTAAGACGTGGTTAACGTTGTAAGACGTGGTTAACGTTGTAAGACGTGGTTAACGTTGTAACACGTGGTTAACGTTGTAACACGTGGTTAACTTTGTAACACGTGGTTAACTTTGTAACACGTGGTTAACTTTCGAACACGTGGTTAACGTTGCAACACGTGGTTAACTTTGTAACACGTGGTTAACTTTCGAACACGTGGTTAACGTTGCAACACATTAACGTTGCAACACGTTAACGTTGTAACACGTGGTTGACTTTCTAACACGTTAACTTTGTAACACGTGGTTAACTTTGTAACACGTTAACTTTGTAACACGTGGTTAACATTGTAACACGTGGCTAACTTTGTAACACGTGGTTAACTTTGTAACACGTGGTTAACTTTGTAACACGTTAACTTTGTAACACATGGTTAACTTTGTAACACGTGGTTAACGTTGTAACACGTGGTTAACGTTGTAACACGTGGTTAACTTTGTAACACGTGGTTAACATTGTAACACGTGGTTAACGTTGTAACTCGTGGTTAACTTTGTAACACGTGGTTAACGTTGTAACACGTGGTTAACTTTGTAACACGTGGTTAACGTTGTAACACGTGGTTAACTTTGTAACACGTGGTTAACTTTCGAACACGTGGTTAACTTTCGAACACGTGGTTAACTTTCGAACACGTGGTTAACATTGCAACACGTTTACGTTGTAACACGTGGTTGACTTTCTAACACGTTAACTTTGTAACACGTGGTTAACATTGTAACACGTGGCTAACTTTGTAACACGTGGTTAACTTTGTAACACGTTAACTTTGTAACACATTGTTAACATTGTAACACATGGTTAACTTTCTAACACCTGGTTAACGTTGTAACACGTGGTTAACGTTGTAACACGTGGTTAACTTTGTAACACGTGGTTAACTTTGTAACTCGTGGTTAACTGTGTAACACATTAACTTAGTAACACATGGTTAACTTTGTAACACGTGGTTATCTTTGTAACTCGTGGTTAACTTTGTAACACATGATTAACATTGTAACACGTGGTTATCTTTGTAACTCGTGGTTAACTTTGTAACATGTTAACTTTGTAACTCGTGGTTAACTTTGTAACACGTGGTAAACTTTGTAACACGTGGTTAACGTTGTAACACGTGGTTAACTTTGTAAATCGTGGTTAACTTTGTAACACGTGGTTAACATTGTAACACGTGGTTAACATTGTAACACGTTAACTTTGTAACACGTTAACTTTGTAACTCGTGGTTAACTTTGTAACACGTTAACATTGTAACTCGTGGTTAACTTTGTAACACGTTAACATTGTAACTCGTGGTTAACTTTGTAACACGTGGTTAACTTTGTAACTCGTGGTTAACTTTGTAACACGTTAACTTTGTAACACATTGTTAACATTGTAACACGTGGTTAACTTTCTAACACCTGGTTAACGTTGTAACTCGTGGTTAACTTTGTAACACGTGGTTAACTTTGTAACACGTGGTTAACGTTGTAACACGTTAACTTTGTAACACATGGTTAACGTTGTAACACATGGTTAACTTTGTAACTCGTGGTTAACTTTGTAACACGTTAACTTTGTAACACATGGTTAACGTTGTAACACATTGACGTTGTAACACGTAGTTAACGTTGTAACATGTGGTTAACTTTGTAACACGTTAACTTTGTAACACATGGTTAACGTTGTAACACATTAACGTTGTAACACGTAGTTAACGTTGTAACACGTTAACTTTGTAACACATGGTTAACGTTGTAACACGTGGTTAACTTTGTAACACGTGGTTAACGTTGCAACACGTGGTTCACGTTGTAACACGTGGTTAACGTTGTAACACGTGGTTAACTTTGTAACACGTGGTTAACTTTGTAAGACGTGGTTAACTTTGTAAGACGTGGTTAACGTTGTAACACGTGGTTAACGTTGTAACACGTGGTTAACGTTGCAACACGTGGTTAACGTTGCAACACGTGGTTAACGTTGCAACACGTGGTTAACTTTGTAACACGTGGTTAACTTTCGAACACGTGGTTAACGTTGCAACACGTGGTTAACTTTGTAACACGTGGTTAACTTTCGAACACGTGGTTAACTTTGTAACACGTGGTTAACTTTGTAACTCGTGGTTAACTGTGTAACACATTAACTTAGTAACACATGGTTAACTTTGTAACACGTGGTTATCTTTGTAACTCGTGGTTAACTTTGTAACACATGATTAACATTGTAACACGTGGTTATCTTTGTAACTCGTGGTTAACTTTGTAACATGTTAACTTTGTAACTCGTGGTTAACTTTGTAACACGTGGTAAAGTTTGTAACACGTGGTTAACGTTGTAACACGTGGTTAACTTTGTAAATCGTGGTTAACTTTGTAACACGTGGTTAACTTTGTAACACGTGGTTAACATTGTAACACGTTAACTTTGTAACACGTTAACTTTGTAACTCGTGGTTAACTTTGTAACTCGTGGTTAACTTTGTAACACGTTAACATTGTAACTCGTGGTTAACTTTGTAACACGTTAACATTGTAACACGTGGTTAACTTTCTAACACCTGGTTAACGTTGTAACTCGTGGTTAACTTTGTAACACGTGGTTAACTTTGTAACACGTGGTTAACGTTGTAACACGTTAACTTTGTAACACATGGTTAACGTTGTAACACATGGTTAACTTTGTAACTCGTGGTTAACTTTGTAACACGTTAACTTTGTAACACATGGTTAACGTTGTAACACATTGACGTTGTAACACGTAGTTAACGTTGTAACACGTGGTTAACTTTGTAACACGTTAACTTTGTAACACATGGTTAACGTTGTAACACATTAACGTTGTAACACGTGGTTAACGTTGTAACACGTGGTTAACGTTGCAACACGTGGTTAACTTTGTAACACGTGGTTAACTTTCGAACACGTGGTTAACGTTGCAACACGTGGTTAACTTTGTAACACGTGGTTAACTTTCGAACACGTGGTTAACGTTGCAACACATTAACGTTGCAACACATTAACGTTGCAACACGTTAACGTTGTAACACGTGGTTGACTTTCTAACACGTTAACTTTGTAACACGTGGTTAACTTTGTAACACGTTAACTTTGTAACACGTGGTTAACATTGTAACACGTGGCTAACTTTGTAACACGTGGTTAACTTTGTAACACGTGGTTAACTTTGTAACACGTTAACTTTGTAACACATGGTTAACTTTGTAACACGTGGTTAACGTTGTAACACGTGGTTAACTTTGTAACACGTGGCTAACTTTGTAACACGTGGTTAACTTTGTAACTCGTGGTTAACTTTGTAATATGTTAACTTTGTAACACATAGTTAACGTTGTAACACGTGGTTAACTTTGTAACACGTGGTTAACGTTGTAACACGTGGTTAACTTTGTAATATGTTAACTTTGTAACACATAGTTAACGTTGTAACACGTGGTTAACTTTGTAACACGTGGTTAACTTTGTAACACGTGGTTAACTTTGTAACACGTGGTTAACGTTGTAACACGTGGTTAACGTTGTAACACGTGGTTAACTTTGTAACACGTGGTTAACGTTGTAACACGTGGTTAACTTTGTAACACGTGGTTAACGTTGTAACACGTGGTTAACTTTGTAACACGTGGTTAACTTTCGAACACGTGGTTAACTTTCGAACACGTGGTTAACTTTCGAACACGTGGTTAACATTGCAACACGTTTACGTTGTAACACGTGGTTGACTTTCTAACACGTTAACTTTGTAACACGTGGTTAACGTTGTAACACTTGGTTAACTTTGTAACTCGTGGTTAACTTTGTAACACATTAACTTTGTAACACATGGTTAACATTGTAACACGTGGCTGACTTTGTAACACGTGGTTAACTTTGTAACACGTGGTTAACTTTGTAACACATTGTGAACATTGTAACACATGGTTAACTTTCTAACACCTGGTTAATGTTGTAACACGTGGTTAACGTTGTAACACGTAGTTAACTTTGTAACTCGTGGTTAACTTTGTAACACGTTAACGTTGTAACACGTGGTTAACTTTGTAACACGTGGTTAACTTTGTAACTCGTGGTTAACTTTGTAACACGTGGTTAACATTGTAACACGTGGTTAACGTAACACGTGGTTAACGTTGTAACTCGTGGTTAACTTTGTAACACGTGGTTAACTTTGTAATATGTTAACTTTGTAACACATAGTTAACGTTGTAACACGTGGTTAACTTTGTAACACGTGGTTAACTTTGTAACACGTGGTTAACTTTGTAACACGTGGTTAACTTTGTAAGACGTGGTTAACTTTGTAACATATGGTTCACGTTGTAACACATGGTTGACTTTCTAACACGTTAACTTTGTAACACGTGGTTAACGTAACACGTGGTTAACGTTGTAACTCGTGGTTAACTTTGTAACACGTGGTTAACTTTGTAACACGTGGTTAACTTTGTAACACGTGGTTAACTTTGTAACATGTTAACTTTGTAACACGTGGTTAACTTTGTAACACGTGGTTAACTTTGTAACACGTGGTTAACTTTGTAACATGTGGTTAACATTGTAACACGTGGTTAACTTTGTAACTCGTGGTTAACTTTGTAACTCGTGGTTAACTTTGTAACACATTAACGTTGTAACACGTGGTTAACTTTGTAACACGTGGTTAACTTTGTAACTCGTGGTTAACTGTGTAACACATTAACTTAGTAACACATGGTTAACTTTGTAACACGTGGCTATCTTTGTAACTCGTGGTTAACTTTGTAACACATGATTAACATTGTAACACGTGGTTATCTTTGTAACTCGTGGTTAACTTTGTAACATGTTAACTTTGTAACTCGTGGTAAACTTTGTAACACGTGGTTAACGTTGTAACACGTGGTTAACTTTGTAACACGTTAACTTTGTAACACATGGTTAACTTTGTAACACGTGGTTAACGTTGTAACACGTGGTTAACGTTGCAACACGTGGTTAACTTTGTAACACGTGGTTCACGTTGTAACACGTGGTTAACTTTGTAACACGTGGTTAACTTTGTAACACGTGGTTAACTTTGTAACACGTGGTTAACGTTGTAAGACGTGGTTAACGTTGTAAGACGTGGTTAACGTTGTAACACGTGGTTAACGTTGTAACACGTGGTTAACTTTGTAACACGTGGTTAACTTTGTAACACGTGGTTAACTTTCGAACACGTGGTTAACGTTGCAACACGTGGTTAACTTTGTAACACGTGGTTAACTTTCGAACACGTGGTTAACGTTGCAACACATTAACGTTGCAACACGTTAACGTTGTAACACGTGGTTGACTTTCGAACACGTTAACTTTGTAACACGTGGTTAACTTTGTAACACGTTAACTTTGTAACACGTGGTTAACATTGTAACACGTGGCTAACTTTGTAACACGTGGTTAACTTTGTAACACGTGGTTAACTTTGTAACACGTTAACTTTGTAACACATGGTTAACTTTGTAACACGTGGTTAACGTTGTAACACGTGGTTAACGTTGTAACACGTGGTTAACTTTCGAACACGTGGTTAAGTTTCGAACACGTGGTGAACGTTGCAACACGTTAACATTGTAACACGTGGTTAACTTTGTAAGACGTGGTTAACTTTGTAACATATGGTTCACGTTGTAACACATGGTTGACTTTCTAACACGTTAACTTTGTAACACGTGGTTAACGTAACACGTGGTTAACGTTGTAACTCGTGGTTAACTTTGTAACACGTGGTTAACTTTGTAACACGTGGTTAACTTTGTAACATGTTAACTTTGTAACACGTGGTTAACTTTGTAACACGTGGTTAACTTTGTAACACGTGGTTAACTTTGTAACATGTGGTTAACATTGTAACACGTGGTTAACTTTGTAACTCGTGGTTAACTTTGTAACACATTAACGTTGTAACACGTGGTTAACTTTGTAACACGTGGTTAACTTTGTAACTCGTGGTTAACTGTGTAACACATTAACTTAGTAACACATGGTTAACTTTGTAACACGTGGCTATCTTTGTAACTCGTGGTTAACTTTGTAACACATGATTAACATTGTAACACGTGGTTATCTTTGTAACTCGTGGTTAACTTTGTAACATGTTAACTTTGTAACTCGTGGTAAACTTTGTAACACGTGGTTAACGTTGTAACACGTGGTTAACTTTGTAACACGTTAACTTTGTAACACATGGTTAACTTTGTAACACGTGGTTAACGTTGTAACACGTGGTTAACGTTGTAACACGTGGTTAACTTTGTAACACGTGGTTAACGTAACACGTGGTTAACGTAACACGTGGTTAACGTTGTAACTCGTGGTTAACGTAACACGTGGTTAACTTTGTAATATGTTAACTTTGTAACACATGGTTAACGTTGTAACACGTGGTTAACTTTGTAACACGTGGTTCACGTTGTAACACGTGGTTAACTTTGTAACACGTGGTTAACTTTGTAACACGTGGTTAACTTTGTAAGACGTGGTTAACGTTGTAAGACGTGGTTAACGTTGTAACACGTGGTTAACGTTGTAACACGTGGTTAACTTTGTAACACGTGGTTAACTTTCGAACACGTGGTTAACGTTGCAACACGTGGTTAACTTTGTAACACGTGGTTAACTTTCGAACACGTGGTTAACGTTGCAACACATTAACGTTGCAACACGTTAACGTTGTAACACGTGGTTGACTTTCTAACACGTTAACTTTGTAACACGTGGTTAACTTTGTAACACGTTAACTTTGTAACACGTGGTTAACATTGTAACACGTGGCTAACTTTGTAACACGTGGTTAACTTTGTAACACGTGGTTAACTTTGTAACACGTTAACTTTGTAACACATGGTTAACTTTGTAACACGTGGTTAACGTTGTAACACGTGGTTAACGTTGTAACACGTGGTTAACTTTGTAACACGTGGTTAACATTGTAACACGTGGTTAACGTAACACGTGGTTAACGTTGTAACTCGTGGTTAACTTTGTAACACGTGGTTAACTTTGTAATTGGTTAACTTTGTAACACGTGGTTAACTTTGTAACACGTGGTTCACTTTGTAACACGTGGTTAACGTTGTAACACGTGGTTAACTTTGTAACACGTGGTTAACGTTGTAACACGTGGTTAACGTTGTAACACGTGGTTAACTTTCGAACACGTGGTTAACTTTCGAACACGTGGTTAACTTTGTAACACGTGGTTAACTTTGTAACACGTGGTTAACTTTGTAACACGTGGTTAACGTTGTAACACGTGGTTAACTTTGTAACACGTGGTTAACGTTGTAACACGTGGTTAACGTTGTAACACGTGGTTAACTTTCGAACACGTGGTTAACTTTCGAACACGTGGTTAACTTTGTAACACGTGGTTAACTTTGTAACACGTGGTTAACTTTGTAACACTTGGTTAACGTTGTAACACGTGGTTAACTTTGTAACACGTGGTTAACATTGTAACACGTGGTTAACATTGTAACACGTGGTTAACGTTGTAACACGTGGTTAACGTTGTAACTCGTGGTTAACTTTGTAACACGTGGTTAACTTTGTAAATCGTGGTTAACGTTGTAACACGTGGTTAACTTTGTAAATCGTGGTTAACTTTGTAAATCGTGGTTAACTTTGAAACACGTTAACTTCGTAACACGTGGTTAACGTTGTAACACGTGGTTAACGTTGTAACACGTGGTTAACGTTGTAACACGTGGTTAACTTTGTAACTCGTGGTTAACTTTGTAACACATTAACTTTGTAACACATGGTTAACATTGTAACACGTGGTTAACGTTGTAACACGTGGTTAACTTTCGAACACGTTAACTTTGTAACACGTTAACTTTGTAACACGTTAACTTTGTAACACGTGGTTAACTTTGTAAGACGTTAACTTTGTAACACGTGGTTAACTTTCGAACACGTTAACTTTGTAACACGTGGTTAACTTTGTAACACGTGGTTAACTTTGTAACTCGTGGTTAACTTTGTAACACATTAACTTTGTAACACATGGTTAACATTGTAACACGTGGTTAACGTTGTAACACGTGGTTAACGTTGTAACACGTGGTTAACTTTCGAACACGTGGTTAAGTTTCGAACACGTGGTGAACGTTGCAACACGTTAACATTGTAACACGTGGTTAACTTTGTAAGACGTGGTTAACTTTGTAACATATGGTTCACGTTGTAACACATGGTTGACTTTCTAACACGTTAACTTTGTAACACGTGGTTAACTTTGTAACACGTGGTTAACGTTGTAACACGTGGTTAACTTTGTAACACATTAACTTTGTAACACATGGTTAACTTTCGAACACGTGGTTAACGTTGTAACTCGTGGTTAACTTTGTAACACGTTAACTTTGTAACATATGGTTAACGTTGTAACATGTGGTTAACTTTGTAACACGTTAACGTTGTAACAAGTGGTTAACGTTGTAACACATTAACTTTGTAACAAGTGGTTAACGTTGTAACACGTGGTTAACTTTGTAAATCGTGGTTAACTTTGTAACACGTGGTTAACATTGTAACACGTTAACTTTGTAACACATGGTTAACTTTGTAACACATGGTTAACGTTGTAACACGTGGTTAACGTTGTAACACGTGGTTAACTTTGTAACACGTGGTTAACTTTGTAACACGTGGTTAACTTTGTAACACGTTAATGTTGTAACACGTGGTTAACGTTGTAACACGTGGTTATGTTGAAGAAAATCATCATAGCTTTGAATTGAACTTTGAATTGAACTTAACTCATTTGGGCTCACAAGTAAGTTAATATAACGTGTTATGTAACACATATTCTGGTACAAAACAACATTCTTAAGAAGTGATCAGGAGCAGACACAGGGTAATAAATCTCTCGTAAAAAGTACCAAAACATTTCCGTACTTGGAGCCGTGTTCTACCAGAGGACAAGAGGTCAGAACAGCATAAAAACATGCCCTAAGTAGGAGTCCAGATGTGTCATGTTTTTTCGATTCAACGGACTGGTTTGATGGGTGGGACGTAGCTAAAGGGGGCGTGAATTTTGACGATAAGAGTGATCTGTGTAAAGCAGTACATGGGAGTCGTTTCAATATACTGAACTGGTTGATGTTGGCTTGATCTTATTAAAACACTTCCCGCTGGTTGCAACTCCGGTCCGCCGTCTCTTCTCGTCATTTTGCCACAACAGTTAACGTTGTAACACGTGGTTAACGTTGTAACACGTGGTTAACGTTGTAACACGTGGTTAACTTTGTAACATGTGGTTAACGTTGTAACACGTGGTTAATGTTGTAACACGTGGTTAACTTTGTAACACGTGGTTAACGTTGCAACACGTTAACGTTGCAACACGTTAACGTTGCAACACGTTAACGTTGCAACACGTTAACGTTGTAACACGTGGTTGACTTTAACACGTTAACTTTGTAACACGTGGTTAACTTTGTAACACGTTAACTTTGTAACACGTGGTTAACGTTGTAACACGTGGTTGACTTTGTAACTCATGGTTAACTTTGTAACACATTAACTTTGTAACACATGGTTAACATTGTAACACGTGGTTAACTTTGTAACACGTGGTTAACTTTGTAACACGTTAACTTTGTAACACGTGGTTGACGTTGTAACACGTGGTTAACTTTGTAACACGTGGTTAACGTTGTAACACGTGGTTAACGTTGTAACACGTGGTTAACGTAACTCGTGGTTAACTTTGTAACTCGTGGTTAACTTTGTAACACGTGGTTAACTTTGTAACACGTGGTTAACTTTGTAACATGTTAACTTTGTAACACGTGGTTAACTTTGTAACACGTGGTTAACTTTGTAACACGTGGTTAACTTTGTAACATGTGGTTAACATTGTAACACGTGGTTAACTTTGTAACTCGTGGTTAACTTTGTAACACATTAACGTTGTAACACGTGGTTAACTTTGTAACACGTGGTTAACTTTGTAACTCGTGGTTAACTGTGTAACACATTAACTTAGTAACACGTGGTTAACTTTGTAACACGTGGTTAACTTTGTAACATGTGGTTAACGTTGTAACACGTGGTTAATGTTGTAACACGTGGTTAACTTTGTAACACGTGGTTAACGTTGCAACACGTTAACGTTGCAACACGTTAACGTTGTAACACGTGGTTGACTTTAACACGTTAACTTTGTAACACGTGGTTAACTTTGTAACACGTTAACTTTGTAACACGTGGTTAACGTTGTAACACGTGGTTGACTTTGTAACTCATGGTTAACTTTGTAACACATTAACTTTGTAACACATGGTTAACGTTGTAACACGTGGTTAACTTTGTAACACGTGGTTAACTTTGTAACTCGTGGTTAACTTTGTAACACGTGGTTAACATTGTAACACGTGGTTAACGTAACACGTGGTTAACGTTGTAACTCGTGGTTAACTTTGTAACACGTGGTTAACTTTGTAATATGTTAACTTTGTAACACATAGTTAACGTTGTAACACGTGGTTAACTTTGTAACACGTGGTTAACTTTGTAACACGTGGTTAACTTTGTAACACGTGGTTAACTTTGTAAGACGTGGTTAACTTTGTAACATATGGTTCACGTTGTAACACATGGTTGACTTTCTAACACGTTAACTTTGTAACACGTGGTTAACGTAACACGTGGTTAACGTTGTAACTCGTGGTTAACTTTGTAACACGTGGTTAACTTTGTAACACGTGGTTAACTTTGTAACACGTGGTTAACTTTGTAACATGTTAACTTTGTAACACGTGGTTAACTTTGTAACACGTGGTTAACTTTGTAACACGTGGTTAACTTTGTAACATGTGGTTAACATTGTAACACGTGGTTAACTTTGTAACTCGTGGTTAACTTTGTAACTCGTGGTTAACTTTGTAACACATTAACGTTGTAACACGTGGTTAACTTTGTAACACGTGGTTAACTTTGTAACTCGTGGTTAACTGTGTAACACATTAACTTAGTAACACATGGTTAACTTTGTAACACGTGGCTATCTTTGTAACTCGTGGTTAACTTTGTAACACATGATTAACATTGTAACACGTGGTTATCTTTGTAACTCGTGGTTAACTTTGTAACATGTTAACTTTGTAACTCGTGGTAAACTTTGTAACACGTGGTTAACGTTGTAACACGTGGTTAACTTTGTAACACGTTAACTTTGTAACACATGGTTAACTTTGTAACACGTGGTTAACGTTGTAACACGTGGTTAACGTTGCAACACGTGGTTAACTTTGTAACACGTGGTTCACGTTGTAACACGTGGTTAACTTTGTAACACGTGGTTAACTTTGTAACACGTGGTTAACTTTGTAACACGTGGTTAACGTTGTAAGACGTGGTTAACGTTGTAAGACGTGGTTAACGTTGTAACACGTGGTTAACGTTGTAACACGTGGTTAACTTTGTAACACGTGGTTAACTTTGTAACACGTGGTTAACTTTCGAACACGTGGTTAACGTTGCAACACGTGGTTAACTTTGTAACACGTGGTTAACTTTCGAACACGTGGTTAACGTTGCAACACATTAACGTTGCAACACGTTAACGTTGTAACACGTGGTTGACTTTCGAACACGTTAACTTTGTAACACGTGGTTAACTTTGTAACACGTTAACTTTGTAACACGTGGTTAACATTGTAACACGTGGCTAACTTTGTAACACGTGGTTAACTTTGTAACACGTGGTTAACTTTGTAACACGTTAACTTTGTAACACATGGTTAACTTTGTAACACGTGGTTAACGTTGTAACACGTGGTTAACGTTGTAACACGTGGTTAACTTTCGAACACGTGGTTAAGTTTCGAACACGTGGTGAACGTTGCAACACGTTAACATTGTAACACGTGGTTAACTTTGTAAGACGTGGTTAACTTTGTAACATATGGTTCACGTTGTAACACATGGTTGACTTTCTAACACGTTAACTTTGTAACACGTGGTTAACGTAACACGTGGTTAACGTTGTAACTCGTGGTTAACTTTGTAACACGTGGTTAACTTTGTAACACGTGGTTAACTTTGTAACATGTTAACTTTGTAACACGTGGTTAACTTTGTAACACGTGGTTAACTTTGTAACACGTGGTTAACTTTGTAACATGTGGTTAACATTGTAACACGTGGTTAACTTTGTAACTCGTGGTTAACTTTGTAACACATTAACGTTGTAACACGTGGTTAACTTTGTAACACGTGGTTAACTTTGTAACTCGTGGTTAACTGTGTAACACATTAACTTAGTAACACATGGTTAACTTTGTAACACGTGGCTATCTTTGTAACTCGTGGTTAACTTTGTAACACATGATTAACATTGTAACACGTGGTTATCTTTGTAACTCGTGGTTAACTTTGTAACATGTTAACTTTGTAACTCGTGGTAAACTTTGTAACACGTGGTTAACGTTGTAACACGTGGTTAACTTTGTAACACGTTAACTTTGTAACACATGGTTAACTTTGTAACACGTGGTTAACGTTGTAACACGTGGTTAACGTTGTAACACGTGGTTAACTTTGTAACACGTGGTTAACGTAACACGTGGTTAACGTAACACGTGGTTAACGTTGTAACTCGTGGTTAACGTAACACGTGGTTAACTTTGTAATATGTTAACTTTGTAACACATGGTTAACGTTGTAACACGTGGTTAACTTTGTAACACGTGGTTCACGTTGTAACACGTGGTTAACTTTGTAACACGTGGTTAACTTTGTAACACGTGGTTAACTTTGTAAGACGTGGTTAACGTTGTAAGACGTGGTTAACGTTGTAACACGTGGTTAACGTTGTAACACGTGGTTAACTTTGTAACACGTGGTTAACTTTCGAACACGTGGTTAACGTTGCAACACGTGGTTAACTTTGTAACACGTGGTTAACTTTCGAACACGTGGTTAACGTTGCAACACATTAACGTTGCAACACGTTAACGTTGTAACACGTGGTTGACTTTCTAACACGTTAACTTTGTAACACGTGGTTAACTTTGTAACACGTTAACTTTGTAACACGTGGTTAACATTGTAACACGTGGCTAACTTTGTAACACGTGGTTAACTTTGTAACACGTGGTTAACTTTGTAACACGTTAACTTTGTAACACATGGTTAACTTTGTAACACGTGGTTAACGTTGTAACACGTGGTTAACGTTGTAACACGTGGTTAACTTTGTAACACGTGGTTAACATTGTAACACGTGGTTAACGTAACACGTGGTTAACGTTGTAACTCGTGGTTAACTTTGTAACACGTGGTTAACTTTGTAATTGGTTAACTTTGTAACACGTGGTTAACTTTGTAACACGTGGTTCACTTTGTAACACGTGGTTAACGTTGTAACACGTGGTTAACTTTGTAACACGTGGTTAACGTTGTAACACGTGGTTAACGTTGTAACACGTGGTTAACTTTCGAACACGTGGTTAACTTTCGAACACGTGGTTAACTTTGTAACACGTGGTTAACTTTGTAACACGTGGTTAACTTTGTAACACGTGGTTAACGTTGTAACACGTGGTTAACTTTGTAACACGTGGTTAACGTTGTAACACGTGGTTAACGTTGTAACACGTGGTTAACTTTCGAACACGTGGTTAACTTTCGAACACGTGGTTAACTTTGTAACACGTGGTTAACTTTGTAACACGTGGTTAACTTTGTAACACTTGGTTAACGTTGTAACACGTGGTTAACTTTGTAACACGTGGTTAACATTGTAACACGTGGTTAACATTGTAACACGTGGTTAACGTTGTAACACGTGGTTAACGTTGTAACTCGTGGTTAACTTTGTAACACGTGGTTAACTTTGTAAATCGTGGTTAACGTTGTAACACGTGGTTAACTTTGTAAATCGTGGTTAACTTTGTAAATCGTGGTTAACTTTGAAACACGTTAACTTCGTAACACGTGGTTAACGTTGTAACACGTGGTTAACGTTGTAACACGTGGTTAACGTTGTAACACGTGGTTAACTTTGTAACTCGTGGTTAACTTTGTAACACATTAACTTTGTAACACATGGTTAACATTGTAACACGTGGTTAACGTTGTAACACGTGGTTAACTTTCGAACACGTTAACTTTGTAACACGTTAACTTTGTAACACGTTAACTTTGTAACACGTGGTTAACTTTGTAAGACGTTAACTTTGTAACACGTGGTTAACTTTCGAACACGTTAACTTTGTAACACGTGGTTAACTTTGTAACACGTGGTTAACTTTGTAACTCGTGGTTAACTTTGTAACACATTAACTTTGTAACACATGGTTAACATTGTAACACGTGGTTAACGTTGTAACACGTGGTTAACGTTGTAACACGTGGTTAACTTTCGAACACGTGGTTAAGTTTCGAACACGTGGTGAACGTTGCAACACGTTAACATTGTAACACGTGGTTAACTTTGTAAGACGTGGTTAACTTTGTAACATATGGTTCACGTTGTAACACATGGTTGACTTTCTAACACGTTAACTTTGTAACACGTGGTTAACTTTGTAACACGTGGTTAACGTTGTAACACGTGGTTAACTTTGTAACACATTAACTTTGTAACACATGGTTAACTTTCGAACACGTGGTTAACGTTGTAACTCGTGGTTAACTTTGTAACACGTTAACTTTGTAACATATGGTTAACGTTGTAACATGTGGTTAACTTTGTAACACGTTAACGTTGTAACAAGTGGTTAACGTTGTAACACATTAACTTTGTAACAAGTGGTTAACGTTGTAACACGTGGTTAACTTTGTAAATCGTGGTTAACTTTGTAACACGTGGTTAACATTGTAACACGTTAACTTTGTAACACATGGTTAACTTTGTAACACATGGTTAACGTTGTAACACGTGGTTAACGTTGTAACACGTGGTTAACTTTGTAACACGTGGTTAACTTTGTAACACGTGGTTAACTTTGTAACACGTTAATGTTGTAACACGTGGTTAACGTTGTAACACGTGGTTATGTTGAAGAAAATCATCATAGCTTTGAATTGAACTTTGAATTGAACTTAACTCATTTGGGCTCACAAGTAAGTTAATATAACGTGTTATGTAACACATATTCTGGTACAAAACAACATTCTTAAGAAGTGATCAGGAGCAGACACAGGGTAATAAATCTCTCGTAAAAAGTACCAAAACATTTCCGTACTTGGAGCCGTGTTCTACCAGAGGACAAGAGGTCAGAACAGCATAAAAACATGCCCTAAGTAGGAGTCCAGATGTGTCATGTTTTTTCGATTCAACGGACTGGTTTGATGGGTGGGACGTAGCTAAAGGGGGCGTGAATTTTGACGATAAGAGTGATCTGTGTAAAGCAGTACATGGGAGTCGTTTCAATATACTGAACTGGTTGATGTTGGCTTGATCTTATTAAAACACTTCCCGCTGGTTGCAACTCCGGTCCGCCGTCTCTTCTCGTCATTTTGCCACAACAGTTAACGTTGTAACACGTGGTTAACGTTGTAACACGTGGTTAACGTTGTAACACGTGGTTAACTTTGTAACATGTGGTTAACGTTGTAACACGTGGTTAACGTTGTAACACGTGGTTAACTTTGTAACACGTGGTTAACGTTGCAACACGTTAACGTTGCAACACGTTAACGTTGCAACACGTTAACGTTGCAACACGTTAACGTTGTAACACGTGGTTGACTTTAACACGTTAACTTTGTAACACGTGGTTAACTTTGTAACACGTTAACTTTGTAACACGTGGTTAACGTTGTAACACGTGGTTGACTTTGTAACTCATGGTTAACTTTGTAACACATTAACTTTGTAACACATGGTTAACATTGTAACACGTGGTTAACTTTGTAACACGTGGTTAACTTTGTAACACGTTAACTTTGTAACACGTGGTTGACGTTGTAACACGTGGTTAACTTTGTAACACGTGGTTAACGTTGTAACACGTGGTTAACGTTGTAACACGTGGTTAACGTAACTCGTGGTTAACTTTGTAACTCGTGGTTAACTTTGTAACACGTGGTTAACTTTGTAACACGTGGTTAACTTTGTAACATGTTAACTTTGTAACACGTGGTTAACTTTGTAACACGTGGTTAACTTTGTAACACGTGGTTAACTTTGTAACATGTGGTTAACATTGTAACACGTGGTTAACTTTGTAACTCGTGGTTAACTTTGTAACACATTAACGTTGTAACACGTGGTTAACTTTGTAACACGTGGTTAACTTTGTAACTCGTGGTTAACTGTGTAACACATTAACTTAGTAACACGTGGTTAACTTTGTAACACGTGGTTAACTTTGTAACATGTGGTTAACGTTGTAACACGTGGTTAATGTTGTAACACGTGGTTAACTTTGTAACACGTGGTTAACGTTGCAACACGTTAACGTTGCAACACGTTAACGTTGTAACACGTGGTTGACTTTAACACGTTAACTTTGTAACACGTGGTTAACTTTGTAACACGTTAACTTTGTAACACGTGGTTAACGTTGTAACACGTGGTTGACTTTGTAACTCATGGTTAACTTTGTAACACATTAACTTTGTAACACATGGTTAACATTGTAACACGTGGTTAACTTTGTAACACGTGGTTAACTTTGTAACACGTTAACTTTGTAACACGTGGTTAACGTTGTAACACGTGGTTAACTTTGTAACACGTGGTTAACGTTGTAACACGTGGTTAACGTAACACGTGGTTAACGTTGTAACTCGTGGTTAACTTTGTAACACGTGGTTAACTTTGTAACACGTGGTTAACTTTGTAACATGTTAACTTTGTAACACGTGGTTAACTTTGTAACACGTGGTTAACTTTGTAACATGTGGTTAACATTGTAACACGTGGTTAACTTTGTAACTCGTGGTTAACTTTGTAACACATTAACGTTGTAACACGTGGTTAACTTTGTAACACGTGGTTAACTTTGTAACTCGTGGTTAACTGTGTAACACATTAACTTAGTAACACATGGTTAACTTTGTAACACGTGGCTATCTTTGTAACTCGTGGTTAACTTTGTAACACGTGGTTAACTTTGTAAGACGTGGTTAACGTTGTAACACGTGGTTAACGTTGTAACACGTGGTTAACGTTGTAACACGTGGTTAACTTTGTAACACGTGGTTAACTTTCGAACACGTGGTTAACGTTGCAACACGTGGTTAACTTTGTAACACGTGGTTAACTTTCGAACACGTGGTTAACGTTGCAACACATTAACGTTGCAACACGTTAACGTTGTAACACGTGGTTAACGTTGTAACACGTGGTTAACTTTGTAACACGTGGTTAACTTTCGAACACGTGGTTAACGTTGCAACACGTGGTTAACTTTGTAACACGTGGTTAACTTTCGAACACGTGGTTAACGTTGCAACACATTAACGTTGCAACACGTTAACGTTGTAACACGTGGTTGACTTTCTAACACGTTAACTTTGTAACACGTGGTTAACTTTGTAACACGTTAACTTTGTAACACGTGGTTAACATTGTAACACGTGGCTAACTTTGTAACACGTGGTTAACTTTGTAACACGTGGTTAACTTTGTAACACGTTAACTTTGTAACACATGGTTAACTTTGTAACACGTGGTTAACGTTGTAACACGTGGTTAACGTTGTAACACGTGGTTAACTTTGTAACACGTGGTTAACATTGTAACACGTGGTTAACGTAACACGTGGTTAACGTTGTAACTCGTGGTTAACTTTGTAACACGTGGTTAACTTTGTAATATGTTAACTTTGTAACACATAGTTAACGTTGTAACACGTGGTTAACTTTGTAACACGTGGTTAACTTTGTAACACGTGGTTAACTTTGTAACACGTGGTTAACGTTGTAACACGTGGTTAACTTTGTAACACGTGGTTAACGTTGTAACACGTGGTTAACTTTCGAACACGTGGTTAACTTTCGAACACGTGGTTAACTTTCGAACACGTGGTTAACATTGCAACACGTTTACGTTGTAACACGTGGTTGACTTTCTAACACGTTAACTTTGTAACACGTGGTTAACATTGTAACACGTGGCTAACTTTGTAACACGTGGTTAACTTTGTAACACGTTAACTTTGTAACACATTGTTAACATTGTAACACATGGTTAACTTTCTAACACCTGGTTAACGTTGTAACACGTGGTTAACGTTGTAACACGTAGTTAACTTTGTAACACGTGGTTAACTTTGTAACACATGGTTAACTTTGTAACACATGGTTAACGTTGTAACACGTGGTTAACGTTGTAACACGTGGTTAACTTTGTAACACGTGGTTAACTTTGTAACACGTGGTTAACTTTGTAACACGTTAATGTTGTAACACGTGGTTAAAGTTGTAACACGTGGTTATGTTGAAGAAAATCATCATAGCTTTGAATTGAACTTTGAATTGAACTTAACTCATTTGGGCTCACAAGTAAGTTAATATAACGTGTTATGTAACACATATTCTGGTACAAAACAACATTCTTAAGAAGTGATCAGGAGCAGACACAGGGTAATAAATCTCTCGTAAAAAGTACCAAAACATTTCCGTACTTGGAGCCGTGTTCTACCAGAGGACAAGAGGTCAGAACAGCATAAAAACATGCCCTAAGTAGGAGTCCAGATGTGTCATGTTTTTTCGATTCAACGGACTGGTTTGATGGGTGGGACGTAGCTAAAGGGGGCGTGAATTTTGACGATAAGAGTGATCTGTGTAAAGCAGTACATGGGAGTCGTTTCAATATACTGAACTGGTTGATGTTGGCTTGATCTTATTAAAACACTTCCCGCTGGTTGCAACTCCGGTCCGCCGTCTCTTCTCGTCATTTTGCCACAACAGTTAACGTTGTAACACGTGGTTAACGTTGTAACACGTGGTTAACTTTGTAACATGTGGTTAACGTTGTAACACGTGGTTAATGTTGTAACACGTGGTTAACTTTGTAACACGTGGTTAACTTTCGAACACGTGGTTAACGTTGCAACACGTTAACGTTGCAACACGTTAACGTTGTAACACGTGGTTGACTTTAACACGTTAACTTTGTAACACGTGGTTAACTTTGTAACACGTTAACTTTGTAACACGTGGTTAACGTTGTAACACGTGGTTGACTTTGTAACTCATGGTTAACTTTGTAACACATTAACTTTGTAACACATGGTTAACATTGTAACACGTGGTTAACTTTGTAACACGTGGTTAACTTTGTAACACGTTAACTTTGTAACACGTGGTTAACGTTGTAACACGTGGTTAACTTTGTAACACGTGGTTAACGTTGTAACACGTGGTTAACGTAACACGTGGTTAACGTTGTAACTCGTGGTTAACTTTGTAACACGTGGTTAACTTTGTAACACGTGGTTAACTTTGTAACATGTTAACTTTGTAACACGTGGTTAACTTTGTAACACGTGGTTAACTTTGTAACACGTGGTTAACTTTGTAACACGTGGTTAACTTTGTAACATGTGGTTAACATTGTAACACGTGGTTAACTTTGTAACTCGTGGTTAACTTTGTAACACATTAACGTTGTAACACGTGGTTAACTTTGTAACACGTGGTTAACTTTGTAACTCGTGGTTAACTGTGTAACACATTAACTTAGTAACACATGGTTAACTTTGTAACACGTGGTTAACATTGTAACACGTGGCTAACTTTGTAACACGTGGTTAACTTTGTAACACGTTAACTTTGTAACACATTGTTAACATTGTAACACATGGTTAACTTTCTAACACCTGGTTAACGTTGTAACACGTGGTTAACGTTGTAACACGTAGTTAACTTTGTAACTCGTGGTTAACTTTGTAACACGTTAACGTTGTAACACGTGGTTAACTTTGTAACACGTGGTTAACTTTGTAACTCGTGGTTAACTGTGTAACACATTAACTTAGTAACACATGGTTAACTTTGTAACACGTGGTTATCTTTGTAACTCGTGGTTAACTTTGTAACACATGATTAACATTGTAACACGTGGTTATCTTTGTAACTCGTGGTTAACTTTGTAACATGTTAACTTTGTAACTCGTGGTTAACTTTGTAACACGTGGTAAACTTTGTAACACGTGGTTAACGTTGTAACACGTGGTTAACTTTGTAACACGTGGTTAACTTTGTAACACGTGGTTAACATTGTAACACGTTAACTTTGTAACACATGGTTAACTTTGTAACACATGGTTAACGTTGTAACACGTGGTTAACGTTGTAACACGTGGTTAACTTTGTAACACGTGGTTAACTTTGTAACACGTGGTTAACTTTGTAACACGTTAATGTTGTAACACGTGGTTAACGTTGTAACACGTGGTTATGTTGAAGAAAATCATCATAGCTTTGAATTGAACTTTGAATTGAACTTAACTCATTTGGGCTCACAAGTAAGTTAATATAACGTGTTATGTAACACATATTCTGGTACAAAACAACATTCTTAAGAAGTGATCAGGAGCAGACACAGGGTAATAAATCTCTCGTAAAAAGTACCAAAACATTTCCGTACTTGGAGCCGTGTTCTACCAGAGGACAAGAGGTCAGAACAGCATAAAAACATGCCCTAAGTAGGAGTCCAGATGTGTCATGTTTTTTCGATTCAACGGACTGGTTTGATGGGTGGGACGTAGCTAAAGGGGGCGTGAATTTTGACGATAAGAGTGATCTGTGTAAAGCAGTACATGGGAGTCGTTTCAATATACTGAACTGGTTGATGTTGGCTTGATCTTATTAAAACACTTCCCGCTGGTTGCAACTCCGGTCCGCCGTCTCTTCTCGTCATTTTGCCACAACAGTTAACGTTGTAACACGTGGTTAACTTTGTAACATGTGGTTAACGTTGTAACACGTGGTTAATGTTGTAACACGTGGTTAACTTTGTAACACGTGGTTAACGTTGCAACACGTTAACGTTGCAACACGTGGTTGACTTTAACACGTTAACTTTGTAACACGTGGTTAACTTTGTAACACGTTAACTTTGTAACACGTGGTTAACGTTGTAACACGTGGTTGACTTTGTAACTCGTGGTTAACTTTGTAACACATTAACTTTGTAACACATGGTTAACATTGTAACACGTGGTTAACTTTGTAACACGTGGTTAACTTTGTAACACGTTAACTTTGTAACACGTGGTTAACGTTGTAACACGTGGTTAACTTTGTAACACGTGGTTAACTTTGTAACACGTGGTTAACTTTGTAACACGTGGTTAACTTTGTAACACGTTAACTTTGTAACACGTGGTTAACGTTGTAACACGTGGTTAACGTTGTAACACGTGGTTGACGTAACACGTGGTTAACTTTGTAACTCGTGGTTAACTTTGTAACTCGTGGTTAACTTTGTAACACGTGGTTAACTTTGTAACACGTGGTTAACTTTGTAACATGTTAACTTTGTAACACGTGGTTAACTTTGTAACACGTGGTTAACTTTGTAACACGTGGTTAACTTTGTAACATGTTAACTTTGTAACACGTGGTTAACTTTGTAACACGTGGTTAACTTTGTAACACGTGGTTAACTTTGTAACACGTGGTTAACTTTGTAACATGTGGTTAACATTGTAACACGTGGTTAACTTTGTAACACGTGGTTAACTTTGTAACTCGTGGTTAACTGTGTAACACATTAACTTAGTAACACATGGTTAACTTTGTAACACGTGGTTATCTTTGTAACTCGTGGTTAACTTTGTAACACATGATTAACATTGTAACACGTGGTTATCTTTGTAACTCGTGGTTAACTTTGTAACGTGGTTAACTTTGTAACACGTTAACTTTGTAACACGTGGTTAACGTTGTAACACGTGGTTAACGTTGTAACACGTGGTTGACGTAACACGTGGTTAACTTTGTAACTCGTGGTTAACTTTGTAACTCGTGGTTAACTTTGTAACACGTGGTTAACTTTGTAACACGTGGTTAACTTTGTAACATGTTAACTTTGTAACACGTGGTTAACTTTGTAACACGTGGTTAACTTTGTAACACGTGGTTAACTTTGTAACATGTTAACTTTGTAACACGTGGTTAACTTTGTAACACGTGGTTAACTTTGTAACACGTGGTTAACTTTGTAACACGTGGTTAACTTTGTAACATGTGGTTAACATTGTAACACGTGGTTAACTTTGTAACACGTGGTTAACTTTGTAACTCGTGGTTAACTGTGTAACACATTAACTTAGTAACACATGGTTAACTTTGTAACACGTGGTTATCTTTGTAACTCGTGGTTAACTTTGTAACACATGATTAACATTGTAACACGTGGTTATCTTTGTAACTCGTGGTTAACTTTGTAACGTGGTTAACTTTGTAACATGTTAACTTTGTAACTCGTGGTAAACTTTGTAACACGTGGTTAACGTTGTAACACGTGGTTAACTTTGTAACACGTTAACTTTGTAACACATGGTTAACTTTGTAACACGTGGTTAACGTTGTAACACGTGGTTAACGTTGTAACACGTGGTTAACGTTGTAACACGTGGTTAACTTTGTAACACGTGGTTAACTTTGTAACACGTGGTTAACTTTGTAACACGTTAACTTTGTAACTCATGGTTGACGTTGTAACACGTGGTTAACGTTGTAACACGTGGTTAACTTTGTAACACATGGTGAACGTAACTCGTGGTTAACTTTGTAACTCGTGGTTAACTTTGTAACACGTTAACTTTGTAACACATGGTTGACGTTGTAACACGTGGTTAACGTTGTAACACGTGGTTAACGTTGTAACACATGGTTAACTTTGTAACTCGTGGTTAACTTTGTAACACGTTAACTTTGTAACTCGTGGTTAACATTGTAACACATGGTTAACTTTGTAACACATGGTTAACGTTGTAACACGTGGTTAACGTTGTAACACGTGGTTAACTTTGTAACACGTTAACTTTGTAACACATGGTTAACTTTGTAACACGTGGTTTACTTTGTAACACGTGGTTTACTTTGTAACACGTTAACTTTGTAACTCATGGTTGACGTTGTAACACGTGGTTAACGTTGTAACACGTGGTTAACTTTGTAACACATGGTTAACGTAACTCGTGGTTAACTTTGTAACTCGTGGTTAACTTTGTAACACGTTAACTTTGTAACACATGGTTGACGTTGTAACACGTGGTTAACGTTGTAACACGTGGTTAACGTTGTAACACATGGTTAACTTTGTAACTCGTGGTTAACTTTGTAACACGTTAACTTTGTAACTCGTGGTTAACATTGTAACACGTTAACTTTGTAACACATGGTTAACGTTGTAACACGTGGTTAACGTTGTAACACGTGGTTAACTTTGTAACACGTGGTTAACTTTGTAAGACGTGGTTAACTTTGTAAGACGTGGTTAACTTTGTAACACGTGGTTAACTTTGTAAAACGTGGTTAACTTTGTAACACGTTAACTTTGTAACACATGGTTAACTTTGTAACACATGGTTAACGTTGTAACACATGGTTAACGTTGTAACACGTGGTTAACTTTGTAACACGTGGTTAACTTTGTAACACGTTAATGTTGTAACACGTGGTTAACGTTGTAACACGTGGTTATGTTGAAGAAAATCATCATAGCTTTGAATTGAACTTTGAATTGAACTTAACTCATTTGGGCTCACAAGTAAGTTAATATAACGTGTTATGTAACACATATTCTGGTACAAAACAACATTCTTAAGAAGTGATCAGGAGCAGACACAGGGTAATAAATCTCTCGTAAAAAGTACCAAAACATTTCCGTACTTGGAGCCGTGTTCTACCAGAGGACAAGAGGTCAGAACAGCATAAAAACATGCCCTAAGTAGGAGTCCAGATGTGTCATGTTTTTTCGATTCAACGGACTGGTTTGATGGGTGGGACGTAGCTAAAGGGGGCGTGAATTTTGACGATAAGAGTGATCTGTGTAAAGCAGTACATGGGAGTCGTTTCAATATACTGAACTGGTTGATGTTGGCTTGATCTTATTAAAACACTTCCCGCTGGTTGCAACTCCGGTCCGCCGTCTCTTCTCGTCATTTTGCCACAACAGTTAACGTTGTAACACGTGGTTAACGTTGTAACACGTGGTTAACTTTGTAACATGTGGTTAACGTTGTAACACGTGGTTAATGTTGTAACACGTGGTTAACTTTGTAACACGTGGTTAACTTTCGAACACGTGGTTAACGTTGCAACACGTTAACGTTGCAACACGTTAACGTTGTAACACGTGGTTGACTTTAACACGTTAACTTTGTAACACGTGGTTAACTTTGTAACACGTTAACTTTGTAACACGTGGTTAACGTTGTAACACGTGGTTGACTTTGTAACTCATGGTTAACTTTGTAACACATTAACTTTGTAACACATGGTTAACATTGTAACACGTGGTTAACTTTGTAACACGTGGTTAACTTTGTAACACGTTAACTTTGTAACACGTGGTTAACGTTGTAACACGTGGTTAACTTTGTAACACGTGGTTAACTTTGTAACACGTGGTTAACGTAACACGTGGTTAACGTTGTAACTCGTGGTTAACTTTGTAACACGTGGTTAACTTTGTAACACGTGGTTAACTTTGTAACATGTTAACTTTGTAACACGTGGTTAACTTTGTAACACGTGGTTAACATTGTAACACGTGGTTAACTTTGTAACTCGTGGTTAACTTTGTAACACATTAACGTTGTAACACGTGGTTAACTTTGTAACACGTGGTTAACTTTGTAACTCGTGGTTAACTGTGTAACACATTAACTTAGTAACACATGGTTAACTTTGTAACACGTGGCTATCTTTGTAACTCGTGGTTAACTTTGTAACACATGATTAACACTGTAACTCGTGGTTAACTTTGTAACACATGATTAACATTGTAACACGTGGTTATCTTTGTAACTCGTGGTTAACTTTGTAACATGTTAACTTTGTAACTCGTGGTTAACGTTGTAACACGTGGTTAACGTTGTAACACGTGGTTAACTTTGTAACACGTGGTTAACTTTGTAACACGTGGTTAACGTAACACGTGGTTAACGTTGTAACTCGTGGTTAACGTAACACGTGGTTAACTTTGTAATATGTTAACTTTGTAACACATGGTTAACGTTGTAACACGTGGTTAACTTTGTAACACGTGGTTAACGTTGCAACACGTGGTTAACTTTGTAACACGTGGTTCACGTTGTAACACGTGGTTAACTTTGTAACACGTGGTTAACTTTGTAACACGTGGTTAACTTTGTAAGACGTGGTTAACGTTGTAAGACGTGGTTAACGTTGTAAGACGTGGTTAACGTTGTAACACGTGGTTAACGTTGTAACACGTGGTTAACTTTGTAACACGTGGTTAACTTTGTAACACGTGGTTAACTTTCGAACACGTGGTTAACGTTGCAACACGTGGTTAACTTTGTAACACGTGGTTAACTTTCGAACACGTGGTTAACGTTGCAACACATTAACGTTGCAACACGTTAACGTTGTAACACGTGGTTGACTTTCTAACACGTTAACTTTGTAACACGTGGTTAACTTTGTAACACGTTAACTTTGTAACACGTGGTTAACATTGTAACACGTGGCTAACTTTGTAACACGTGGTTAACTTTGTAACACGTGGTTAACTTTGTAACACGTTAACTTTGTAACACATGGTTAACTTTGTAACACGTGGTTAACGTTGTAACACGTGGTTAACGTTGTAACACGTGGTTAACTTTGTAACACGTGGTTAACATTGTAACACGTGGTTAACGTAACACGTGGTTAACGTTGTAACTCGTGGTTAACTTTGTAACACGTGGTTAACTTTGTAATATGTTAACTTTGTAACACATAGTTAACGTTGTAACACGTGGTTAACTTTGTAACACGTGGTTAACTTTGTAACACGTGGTTAACTTTGTAACACGTGGTTAACGTTGTAACACGTGGTTAACTTTGTAATACGTGGTTAACGTTGTAACACGTGGTTAACGTTGTAACACGTGGTTAACTTTCGAACACGTGGTTAACTTTCGAACACGTGGTTAACTTTCGAACACGTGGTTAACTTTCGAACACGTGGTTAACATTGCAACACGTTTACGTTGTAACACGTGGTTGACTTTCTAACACGTTAACTTTGTAACACGTGGTTAACATTGTAACACTTGGCTAACTTTGTAACACGTGGTTAACTTTGTAACACGTTAACTTTGTAACACATTGTTAACATTGTAACACATGGTTAACTTTCTAACACCTGGTTAACGTTGTAACACCTGGTTAACGTTGTAACACGTGGTTAACGTTGTAACACGTGGTTAACGTTGTAACACGTAGTTAACTTTGTAACTCGTGGTTAACTTTGTAACACGTTAACGTTGTAACACGTGGTTAACTTTGTAACACGTGGTTAACTTTGTAACTCGTGGTTAACTGTGTAACACATTAACTTAGTAACACATGGTTAACTTTGTAACACGTGGTTATCTTTGTAACTCGTGGTTAACTTTGTAACACATGATTAACATTGTAACACGTGGTTATCTTTGTAACTCGTGGTTAACTTTGTAACATGTTAACTTTGTAACTCGTGGTTAACTTTGTAACACGTGGTAAACTTTGTAACACGTGGTTAACGTTGTAACACGTGGTTAACTTTGTAAATCGTGGTTAACTTTGTAAATCGTGGTTAACTTTGTAACACGTGGTTAACATTGTAACACGTTAACTTTGTAACACATGGTTAACTTTGTAACACATGGTTAACGTTGTAACACGTGGTTAACGTTGTAACACGTGGTTAACTTTGTAACACGTGGTTAACTTTGTAACACGTGGTTAACTTTGTAACACGTTAATGTTGTAACACGTGGTTAACGTTGTAACACGTGGTTATGTTGAAGAAAATCATCATAGCTTTGAATTGAACTTTGAATTGAACTTAACTCATTTGGGCTCACAAGTAAGTTAATATAACGTGTTATGTAACACATATTCTGGTACAAAACAACATTCTTAAGAAGTGATCAGGAGCAGACACAGGGTAATAAATCTCTCGTAAAAAGTACCAAAACATTTCCGTACTTGGAGCCGTGTTCTACCAGAGGACAAGAGGTCAGAACAGCATAAAAACATGCCCTAAGTAGGAGTCCAGATGTGTCATGTTTTTTCGATTCAACGGACTGGTTTGATGGGTGGGACGTAGCTAAAGGGGGCGTGAATTTTGACGATAAGAGTGATCTGTGTAAAGCAGTACATGGGAGTCGTTTCAATATACTGAACTGGTTGATGTTGGCTTGATCTTATTAAAACACTTCCCGCTGGTTGCAACTCCGGTCCGCCGTCTCTTCTCGTCATTTTGCCACAACAGTTAACGTTGTAACACGTGGTTAACGTTGTAACACGTGGTTAACTTTGTAACATGTGGTTAACGTTGTAACACGTGGTTAATGTTGTAACACGTGGTTAACTTTGTAACACGTGGTTAACGTTGCAACACGTTAACGTTGCAACACGTTAACGTTGTAACACGTGGTTGACTTTAACACGTTAACTTTGTAACACGTGGTTAACTTTGTAACACGTTAACTTTGTAACACGTGGTTAACGTTGTAACACGTGGTTGACTTTGTAACTCATGGTTAACTTTGTAACACATTAACTTTGTAACACATGGTTAACATTGTAACACGTGGTTAACTTTGTAACACGTGGTTAACTTTGTAACACGTTAACTTTGTAACACGTGGTTAACGTTGTAACACGTGGTTAACTTTGTAACACGTGGTTAACGTTGTAACACGTGGTTAACGTAACACGTGGTTAACGTAACTCGTGGTTAACTTTGTAACTCGTGGTTAACTTTGTAACACGTGGTTAACTTTGTAACACGTGGTTAACTTTGTAACACGTGGTTAACTTTGTAACATGTTAACTTTGTAACACGTGGTTAACTTTGTAACACGTGGTTAACGTTGTAACACGTGGTTAACTTTGTAACACGTGGTTAACGTTGTAACACGTGGTTAACGTAACTCGTGGTTAACTTTGTAACTCGTGGTTAACTTTGTAACTCGTGGTTAACTTTGTAACACGTGGTTAACTTTGTAACACGTGGTTAACTTTGTAACATGTTAACTTTGTAACACGTGGTTAACTTTGTAACACGTGGTTAACATTGTAACACGTGGTTAACTTTGTAACTCGTGGTTAACTTTGTAACACATTAACGTTGTAACACGTGGTTAACTTTGTAACACGTGGTTAACTTTGTAACTCGTGGTTAACTGTGTAACACATTAACTTAGTAACACATGGTTAACTTTGTAACACGTGGTTATCTTTGTAACTCGTGGTTAACTTTGTAACACATGATTAACATTGTAACACGTGGTTATCTTTGTAACTCGTGGTTAACTTTGTAACGTGGTTAACTTTGTAACATGTTAACTTTGTAACTCGTGGTAAACTTTGTAACACGTGGTTAACGTTGTAACACGTGGTTAACTTTGTAACACGTTAACTTTGTAACACATGGTTAACTTTGTAACACGTGGTTAACGTTGTAACACGTGGTTAACGTTGTAACACGTGGTTAACGTTGTAACACGTGGTTAACTTTGTAACACGTGGTTAACTTTGTAACACGTGGTTTACTTTGTAACACGTTAACTTTGTAACTCATGGTTGACGTTGTAACACGTGGTTAACGTTGTAACACGTGGTTAACTTTGTAACACATGGTTAACGTAACTCGTGGTTAACTTTGTAACTCGTGGTTAACTTTGTAACACGTTAACTTTGTAACACATGGTTGACGTTGTAACACGTGGTTAACGTTGTAACACGTGGTTAACGTTGTAACACATGGTTAACTTTGTAACTCGTGGTTAACTTTGTAACACGTTAACTTTGTAACTCGTGGTTAACATTGTAACACATGGTTAACTTTGTAACACATGGTTAACGTTGTAACACGTGGTTAACGTTGTAACACGTGGTTAACTTTGTAACACGTTAACTTTGTAACACATGGTTAACTTTGTAACACGTGGTTTACTTTGTAACACGTGGTTTACTTTGTAACACGTTAACTTTGTAACTCATGGTTGACGTTGTAACACGTGGTTAACGTTGTAACACGTGGTTAACTTTGTAACACATGGTTAACGTAACTCGTGGTTAACTTTGTAACTCGTGGTTAACTTTGTAACACGTTAACTTTGTAACACATGGTTGACGTTGTAACACGTGGTTAACGTTGTAACACGTGGTTAACGTTGTAACACATGGTTAACTTTGTAACTCGTGGTTAACTTTGTAACACGTTAACTTTGTAACTCGTGGTTAACATTGTAACACGTTAACTTTGTAACACATGGTTAACGTTGTAACACGTGGTTAACGTTGTAACACGTGGTTAACGTTGTAACACGTGGTTAACTTTGTAAGACGTGGTTAACTTTGTAAGACGTGGTTAACTTTGTAACACGTGGTTAACTTTGTAACACGTGGTTAACTTTGTAAAACGTGGTTAACTTTGTAACACGTTAACTTTGTAACACGTGGTTAACTTTGTAAGACGTGGTTAACTTTGTAAGACGTGGTTAACTTTGTAAGACGTGGTTAACTTTGTAACACGTGGTTAACATTGTAACACGTGGTTAACGTTGTAACACGTGGTTAACGTTGTAACACGTGGTTAACTTTCGAACACGTGGTTAAGTTTCGAACACGTGGTGAACGTTGCAACACGTTAACATTGTAACACGTGGTTAACTTTGTAAGACGTGGTTAACTTTGTAACATATGGTTCACGTTGTAACACATGGTTGACTTTCTAACACGTTAACTTTGTAACACGTGGTTAACGTAACACGTGGTTAACGTTGTAACTCGTGGTTAACTTTGTAACACGTGGTTAACTTTGTAACACGTGGTTAACTTTGTAACATGTTAACTTTGTAACACGTGGTTAACTTTGTAACACGTGGTTAACTTTGTAACACGTGGTTAACTTTGTAACATGTGGTTAACATTGTAACACGTGGTTAACTTTGTAACTCGTGGTTAACTTTGTAACACATTAACGTTGTAACACGTGGTTAACTTTGTAACACGTGGTTAACTTTGTAACTCGTGGTTAACTGTGTAACACATTAACTTAGTAACACATGGTTAACTTTGTAACACGTGGCTATCTTTGTAACTCGTGGTTAACTTTGTAACACATGATTAACATTGTAACACGTGGTTATCTTTGTAACTCGTGGTTAACTTTGAAACATGTTAACTTTGTAACTCGTGGTAAACTTTGTAACACGTGGTTAACGTTGTAACACGTGGTTAACTTTGTAACACGTTAACTTTGTAACACATGGTTAACTTTGTAACACGTGGTTAACGTTGTAACACGTGGTTAACGTTGTAACACGTGGTTAACTTTGTAACACGTGGTTAACTTTGTAACACGTGGTTAACGTAACACGTGGTTAACGTTGTAACTCGTGGTTAACGTAACACGTGGTTAACTTTGTAATATGTTAACTTTGTAACACATGGTTAACGTTGTAACACGTGGTTAACTTTGTAACACGTGGTTAACGTTGCAACACGTGGTTAACTTTGTAACACGTGGTTCACGTTGTAACACGTGGTTAACTTTGTAACACGTGGTTAACTTTGTAACACGTGGTTAACTTTGTAAGACGTGGTTAACGTTGTAAGACGTGGTTAACGTTGTAAGACGTGGTTAACGTTGTAACACGTGGTTAACGTTGTAACACGTGGTTAACTTTGTAACACGTGGTTAACTTTGTAACACGTGGTTAACTTTCGAACACGTGGTTAACGTTGCAACACGTGGTTAACTTTGTAACACGTGGTTAACTTTCGAACACGTGGTTAACGTTGCAACACATTAACGTTGCAACACGTTAACGTTGTAACACGTGGTTGACTTTCTAACACGTTAACTTTGTAACACGTGGTTAACTTTGTAACACGTTAACTTTGTAACACGTGGTTAACATTGTAACACGTGGCTAACTTTGTAACACGTGGTTAACTTTGTAACACGTGGTTAACTTTGTAACACGTTAACTTTGTAACACATGGTTAACTTTGTAACACGTGGTTAACGTTGTAACACGTGGTTAACGTTGTAACACGTGGTTAACTTTCGAACACGTGGTTAAGTTTCGAACACGTGGTGAACGTTGCAACACGTTAACATTGTAACACGTGGTTAACTTTGTAAGACGTGGTTAACTTTGTAACATATGGTTCACGTTGTAACACATGGTTGACTTTCTAACACGTTAACTTTGTAACACGTGGTTAACGTAACACGTGGTTAACGTTGTAACTCGTGGTTAACTTTGTAACATGTTAACTTTGTAACACGTGGTTAACTTTGTAACACGTGGTTAACTTTGTAACACGTGGTTAACTTTGTAACATGTGGTTAACATTGTAACACGTGGTTAACTTTGTAACTCGTGGTTAACTTTGTAACACATTAACGTTGTAACACGTGGTTAACTTTGTAACACGTGGTTAACTTTGTAACTCGTGGTTAACTGTGTAACACATTAACTTAGTAACACATGGTTAACTTTGTAACACGTGGCTATCTTTGTAACTCGTGGTTAACTTTGTAACACATGATTAACATTGTAACACGTGGTTATCTTTGTAACTCGTGGTTAACTTTGTAACATGTTAACTTTGTAACTCGTGGTAAACTTTGTAACACGTGGTTAACGTTGTAACACGTGGTTAACTTTGTAACACGTTAACTTTGTAACACATGGTTAACTTTGTAACACGTGGTTAACGTTGTAACACGTGGTTAACGTTGTAACACGTGGTTAACTTTGTAACACGTGGTTAACTTTGTAACACGTGGTTAACGTAACACGTGGTTAACGTTGTAACTCGTGGTTAACGTAACACGTGGTTAACTTTGTAATATGTTAACTTTGTAACACATGGTTAACGTTGTAACACGTGGTTAACTTTGTAACACGTGGTTCACGTTGTAACACGTGGTTAACTTTGTAACACGTGGTTAACTTTGTAACACGTGGTTAACTTTGTAAGACGTGGTTAACGTTGTAAGACGTGGTTAACGTTGTAAGACGTGGTTAACGTTGTAACACGTGGTTAACGTTGTAACACGTGGTTAACTTTGTAACACGTGGTTAACTTTGTAACACGTGGTTAACTTTCGAACACGTGGTTAACGTTGCAACACGTGGTTAACTTTGTAACACGTGGTTAACTTTCGAACACGTGGTTAACGTTGCAACACATTAACGTTGCAACACGTTAACGTTGTAACACGTGGTTGACTTTCTAACACGTTAACTTTGTAACACGTGGTTAACTTTGTAACACGTTAACTTTGTAACACGTGGTTAACATTGTAACACGTGGCTAACTTTGTAACACGTGGTTAACTTTGTAACACGTGGTTAACTTTGTAACACGTTAACTTTGTAACACATGGTTAACTTTGTAACACGTGGTTAACGTTGTAACACGTGGTTAACGTTGTAACACGTGGTTAACTTTGTAACACGTGGTTAACATTGTAACACGTGGTTAACGTTGTAACACGTGGTTAACGTTGTAACACGTGGTTAACTTTGTAACACGTGGTTAACATTGTAACACGTGGTTAACGTAACACGTGGTTAACGTTGTAACTCGTGGTTAACTTTGTAACACGTGGTTAACTTTGTAACACGTTAACTTTGTAACACATGGTTAACTTTGTAACACGTGGTTAACGTTGTAACACGTGGTTAACGTTGTAACACGTGGTTAACTTTGTAACACGTGGTTAACATTGTAACACGTGGTTAACGTAACACGTGGTTAACGTTGTAACTCGTGGTTAACTTTGTAACACGTGGTTAACTTTGTAATATGTTAACTTTGTAACACATAGTTAACGTTGTAACACGTGGTTAACTTTGTAACACGTGGTTAACTTTGTAACACGTGGTTAACTTTGTAACACGTGGTTAACGTTGTAACACGTGGTTAACTTTGTAACACATGGTTAACGTTGTAACACGTGGTTAACGTTGTAACACGTGGTTAACTTTCGAACACGTGGTTAACTTTCGAACACGTGGTTAACTTTGTAACACGTGGTTAACTTTGTAACACGTGGTTAACTTTGTAACACTTGGTTAACGTTGTAACACGTGGTTAACTTTGTAACACGTGGTTAACATTGTAACACGTGGTTAACATTGTAACACGTGGTTAACGTTGTAACACGTGGTTAACGTTGTAACTCGTGGTTAACTTTGTAACACGTGGTTAACTTTGTAAATCGTGGTTAACGTTGTAACACGTGGTTAACTTTGTAAATCGTGGTTAACTTTGTAAATCGTGGTTAACTTTGAAACACGTTAACTTCGTAACACGTGGTTAACGTTGTAACACGTGGTTAACGTTGTAACACGTGGTTAACGTTGTAACACGTGGTTAACTTTGTAACTCGTGGTTAACTTTGTAACACATTAACTTTGTAACACATGGTTAACATTGTAACACGTGGTTAACGTTGTAACACGTGGTTAACTTTCGAACACGTTAACTTTGTAACACGTTAACTTTGTAACACGTTAACTTTGTAACACGTTAACTTTGTAACACGTGGTTAACTTTGTAAGACGTTAACTTTGTAACACGTGGTTAACTTTCGAACACGTTAACTTTGTAACACGTGGTTAACTTTGTAACACGTGGTTAACTTTGTAACACGTGGTTAACTTTGTAACTCGTGGTTAACTTTGTAACACATTAACTTTGTAACACATGGTTAACATTGTAACACGTGGTTAACGTTGTAACACGTGGTTAACGTTGTAACACGTGGTTAACTTTCGAACACGTGGTTAACTTTCGAACACGTGGTTAACGTTGTAACTCGTGGTTAACTTTGTAACACGTTAACTTTGTAACATATGGTTAACGTTGTAACATGTGGTTAACTTTGTAACACGTTAACGTTGTAACAAGTGGTTAACGTTGTAACACATTAACTTTGTAACAAGTGGTTAACGTTGTAACACGTGGTTAACTTTGTAAATCGTGGTTAACTTTGTAACACGTGGTTAACATTGTAACACGTTAACTTTGTAACACATGGTTAACTTTGTAACACATGGTTAACGTTGTAACACGTGGTTAACGTTGTAACACGTGGTTAACTTTGTAACACGTGGTTAACTTTGTAACACGTGGTTAACTTTGTAACACGTTAATGTTGTAACACGTGGTTAACGTTGTAACACGTGGTTATGTTGAAGAAAATCATCATAGCTTTGAATTGAACTTTGAATTGAACTTAACTCATTTGGGCTCACAAGTAAGTTAATATAACGTGTTATGTAACACATATTCTGGTACAAAACAACATTCTTAAGAAGTGATCAGGAGCAGACACAGGGTAATAAATCTCTCGTAAAAAGTACCAAAACATTTCCGTACTTGGAGCCGTGTTCTACCAGAGGACAAGAGGTCAGAACAGCATAAAAACATGCCCTAAGTAGGAGTCCAGATGTGTCATGTTTTTTCGATTCAACGGACTGGTTTGATGGGTGGGACGTAGCTAAAGGGGGCGTGAATTTTGACGATAAGAGTGATCTGTGTAAAGCAGTACATGGGAGTCGTTTCAATATACTGAACTGGTTGATGTTGGCTTGATCTTATTAAAACACTTCCCGCTGGTTGCAACTCCGGTCCGCCGTCTCTTCTCGTCATTTTGCCACAACAGTTAACGTTGTAACACGTGGTTAACGTTGTAACACGTGGTTAACGTTGTAACACGTGGTTAACTTTGTAACACGTGGTTAACGTTGTAACACGTGGTTAATGTTGTAACACGTGGTTAACTTTGTAACACGTGGTTAACGTTGCAACACGTTAACGTTGCAACACGTTAACGTTGCAACACGTTAACGTTGCAACACGTTAACGTTGTAACACGTGGTTGACTTTAACACGTTAACTTTGTAACACGTGGTTAACTTTGTAACACGTTAACTTTGTAACACGTGGTTAACGTTGTAACACGTGGTTGACTTTGTAACTCATGGTTAACTTTGTAACACATTAACTTTGTAACACATGGTTAACATTGTAACACGTGGTTAACTTTGTAACACGTGGTTAACTTTGTAACACGTTAACTTTGTAACACGTGGTTGACGTTGTAACACGTGGTTAACTTTGTAACACGTGGTTAACGTTGTAACACGTGGTTAACGTTGTAACACGTGGTTAACGTAACTCGTGGTTAACTTTGTAACTCGTGGTTAACTTTGTAACACGTGGTTAACTTTGTAACACGTGGTTAACTTTGTAACATGTTAACTTTGTAACACGTGGTTAACTTTGTAACACGTGGTTAACTTTGTAACACGTGGTTAACTTTGTAACATGTGGTTAACATTGTAACACGTGGTTAACTTTGTAACTCGTGGTTAACTTTGTAACACATTAACGTTGTAACACGTGGTTAACTTTGTAACACGTGGTTAACTTTGTAACTCGTGGTTAACTGTGTAACACATTAACTTAGTAACACGTGGTTAACTTTGTAACACGTGGTTAACTTTGTAACATGTGGTTAACGTTGTAACACGTGGTTAATGTTGTAACACGTGGTTAACTTTGTAACACGTGGTTAACGTTGCAACACGTTAACGTTGCAACACGTTAACGTTGTAACACGTGGTTGACTTTAACACGTTAACTTTGTAACACGTGGTTAACTTTGTAACACGTTAACTTTGTAACACGTGGTTAACGTTGTAACACGTGGTTGACTTTGTAACTCATGGTTAACTTTGTAACACATTAACTTTGTAACACATGGTTAACATTGTAACACGTGGTTAACTTTGTAACACGTGGTTAACTTTGTAACACGTTAACTTTGTAACACGTGGTTAACGTTGTAACACGTGGTTAACTTTGTAACACGTGGTTAACGTTGTAACACGTGGTTAACGTAACACGTGGTTAACGTTGTAACTCGTGGTTAACTTTGTAACACGTGGTTAACTTTGTAACACGTGGTTAACTTTGTAACATGTTAACTTTGTAACACGTGGTTAACTTTGTAACACGTGGTTAACTTTGTAACACGTGGTTAACTTTGTAACATGTGGTTAACATTGTAACACGTGGTTAACTTTGTAACTCGTGGTTAACTTTGTAACACATTAACGTTGTAACACGTGGTTAACTTTGTAACACGTGGTTAACTTTGTAACTCGTGGTTAACTGTGTAACACATTAACTTAGTAACACATGGTTAACTTTGTAACACGTGGCTATCTTTGTAACTCGTGGTTAACTTTGTAACACATGATTAACATTGTAACACGTGGTTATCTTTGTAACTCGTGGTTAACTTTGTAACATGTTAACTTTGTAACTCGTGGTAAACTTTGTAACACGTGGTTAACGTTGTAACACGTGGTTAACTTTGTAACACGTTAACTTTGTAACACATGGTTAACTTTGTAACACGTGGTTAACGTTGTAACACGTGGTTAACGTTGTAACACGTGGTTAACTTTGTAACACGTGGTTAACTTTGTAACACGTGGTTAACGTAACACGTGGTTAACGTTGTAACTCGTGGTTAACGTAACACGTGGTTAACTTTGTAATATGTTAACTTTGTAACACGTGGTTAACGTTGCAACACGTGGTTAACTTTGTAACACGTGGTTAACGTTGCAACACGTGGTTAACTTTGTAACACGTGGTTCACGTTGTAACACGTGGTTAACTTTGTAACACGTGGTTAACTTTGTAACACGTGGTTAACTTTGTAAGACGTGGTTAACGTTGTAAGACGTGGTTAACGTTGTAAGACGTGGTTAACGTTGTAAGACGTGGTTAACGTTGTAAGACGTGGTTAACGTTGTAACACGTGGTTAACGTTGTAACACGTGGTTAACTTTGTAACACGTGGTTAACTTTGTAACACGTGGTTAACTTTCGAACACGTGGTTAACGTTGCAACACGTGGTTAACTTTGTAACACGTGGTTAACTTTCGAACACGTGGTTAACGTTGCAACACATTAACGTTGCAACACGTTAACGTTGTAACACGTGGTTGACTTTCTAACACGTTAACTTTGTAACACGTGGTTAACTTTGTAACACGTTAACTTTGTAACACGTGGTTAACATTGTAACACGTGGCTAACTTTGTAACACGTGGTTAACTTTGTAACACGTGGTTAACTTTGTAACACGTTAACTTTGTAACACATGGTTAACTTTGTAACACGTGGTTAACGTTGTAACACGTGGTTAACGTTGTAACACGTGGTTAACTTTGTAACACGTGGTTAACATTGTAACACGTGGTTAACGTTGTAACTCGTGGTTAACTTTGTAACACGTGGTTAACGTTGTAACACGTGGTTAACTTTGTAACACGTGGTTAACGTTGTAACACGTGGTTAACTTTGTAACACGTGGTTAACTTTCGAACACGTGGTTAACTTTCGAACACGTGGTTAACTTTCGAACACGTGGTTAACATTGCAACACGTTTACGTTGTAACACGTGGTTGACTTTCTAACACGTTAACTTTGTAACACGTGGTTAACATTGTAACACGTGGCTAACTTTGTAACACGTGGTTAACTTTGTAACACGTTAACTTTGTAACACATTGTTAACATTGTAACACATGGTTAACTTTCTAACACCTGGTTAACGTTGTAACACGTGGTTAACGTTGTAACACGTGGTTAACTTTGTAACACGTGGTTAACTTTGTAACTCGTGGTTAACTGTGTAACACATTAACTTAGTAACACATGGTTAACTTTGTAACACGTGGTTATCTTTGTAACTCGTGGTTAACTTTGTAACACATGATTAACATTGTAACACGTGGTTATCTTTGTAACTCGTGGTTAACTTTGTAACATGTTAACTTTGTAACTCGTGGTTAACTTTGTAACACGTGGTAAACTTTGTAACACGTGGTTAACGTTGTAACACGTGGTTAACTTTGTAAATCGTGGTTAACTTTGTAACACGTGGTTAACATTGTAACACGTGGTTAACATTGTAACACGTTAACTTTGTAACACGTTAACTTTGTAACTCGTGGTTAACTTTGTAACACGTTAACATTGTAACTCGTGGTTAACTTTGTAACACGTTAACATTGTAACTCGTGGTTAACTTTGTAACACGTGGTTAACTTTGTAACTCGTGGTTAACTTTGTAACACGTTAACTTTGTAACACATTGTTAACATTGTAACACGTGGTTAACTTTCTAACACCTGGTTAACGTTGTAACTCGTGGTTAACTTTGTAACACGTGGTTAACTTTGTAACACGTGGTTAACGTTGTAACACGTTAACTTTGTAACACATGGTTAACGTTGTAACACATGGTTAACTTTGTAACTCGTGGTTAACTTTGTAACACGTTAACTTTGTAACACATGGTTAACGTTGTAACACATTGACGTTGTAACACGTAGTTAACGTTGTAACATGTGGTTAACTTTGTAACACGTTAACTTTGTAACACATGGTTAACGTTGTAACACATTAACGTTGTAACACGTAGTTAACGTTGTAACACGTTAACTTTGTAACACATGGTTAACGTTGTAACACGTGGTTAACTTTGTAACACGTGGTTAACGTTGCAACACGTGGTTCACGTTGTAACACGTGGTTAACGTTGTAACACGTGGTTAACTTTGTAACACGTGGTTAACTTTGTAAGACGTGGTTAACTTTGTAAGACGTGGTTAACGTTGTAACACGTGGTTAACGTTGTAACACGTGGTTAACGTTGCAACACGTGGTTAACGTTGCAACACGTGGTTAACGTTGCAACACGTGGTTAACTTTGTAACACGTGGTTAACTTTCGAACACGTGGTTAACGTTGCAACACGTGGTTAACTTTGTAACACGTGGTTAACTTTCGAACACGTGGTTAACTTTGTAACACGTGGTTAACTTTGTAACTCGTGGTTAACTGTGTAACACATTAACTTAGTAACACATGGTTAACTTTGTAACACGTGGTTATCTTTGTAACTCGTGGTTAACTTTGTAACACATGATTAACATTGTAACACGTGGTTATCTTTGTAACTCGTGGTTAACTTTGTAACATGTTAACTTTGTAACTCGTGGTTAACTTTGTAACACGTGGTAAAGTTTGTAACACGTGGTTAACGTTGTAACACGTGGTTAACTTTGTAAATCGTGGTTAACTTTGTAACACGTGGTTAACTTTGTAACACGTGGTTAACATTGTAACACGTTAACTTTGTAACACGTTAACTTTGTAACTCGTGGTTAACTTTGTAACTCGTGGTTAACTTTGTAACACGTTAACATTGTAACTCGTGGTTAACTTTGTAACACGTTAACATTGTAACACGTGGTTAACTTTCTAACACCTGGTTAACGTTGTAACTCGTGGTTAACTTTGTAACACGTGGTTAACTTTGTAACACGTGGTTAACGTTGTAACACGTTAACTTTGTAACACATGGTTAACGTTGTAACACATGGTTAACTTTGTAACTCGTGGTTAACTTTGTAACACGTTAACTTTGTAACACATGGTTAACGTTGTAACACATTGACGTTGTAACACGTAGTTAACGTTGTAACACGTGGTTAACTTTGTAACACGTTAACTTTGTAACACATGGTTAACGTTGTAACACATTAACGTTGTAACACGTGGTTAACGTTGTAACACGTGGTTAACGTTGCAACACGTGGTTAACTTTGTAACACGTGGTTAACTTTCGAACACGTGGTTAACGTTGCAACACGTGGTTAACTTTGTAACACGTGGTTAACTTTCGAACACGTGGTTAACGTTGCAACACATTAACGTTGCAACACATTAACGTTGCAACACGTTAACGTTGTAACACGTGGTTGACTTTCTAACACGTTAACTTTGTAACACGTGGTTAACTTTGTAACACGTTAACTTTGTAACACGTGGTTAACATTGTAACACGTGGCTAACTTTGTAACACGTGGTTAACTTTGTAACACGTGGTTAACTTTGTAACACGTTAACTTTGTAACACATGGTTAACTTTGTAACACGTGGTTAACGTTGTAACACGTGGTTAACTTTGTAACACGTGGCTAACTTTGTAACACGTGGTTAACTTTGTAACTCGTGGTTAACTTTGTAATATGTTAACTTTGTAACACATAGTTAACGTTGTAACACGTGGTTAACTTTGTAACACGTGGTTAACGTTGTAACACGTGGTTAACTTTGTAATATGTTAACTTTGTAACACATAGTTAACGTTGTAACACGTGGTTAACTTTGTAACACGTGGTTAACTTTGTAACACGTGGTTAACTTTGTAACACGTGGTTAACGTTGTAACACGTGGTTAACGTTGTAACACGTGGTTAACTTTGTAACACGTGGTTAACGTTGTAACACGTGGTTAACTTTGTAACACGTGGTTAACGTTGTAACACGTGGTTAACTTTGTAACACGTGGTTAACTTTCGAACACGTGGTTAACTTTCGAACACGTGGTTAACTTTCGAACACGTGGTTAACATTGCAACACGTTTACGTTGTAACACGTGGTTGACTTTCTAACACGTTAACTTTGTAACACGTGGTTAACGTTGTAACACTTGGTTAACTTTGTAACTCGTGGTTAACTTTGTAACACATTAACTTTGTAACACATGGTTAACATTGTAACACGTGGCTGACTTTGTAACACGTGGTTAACTTTGTAACACGTGGTTAACTTTGTAACACATTGTGAACATTGTAACACATGGTTAACTTTCTAACACCTGGTTAATGTTGTAACACGTGGTTAACGTTGTAACACGTAGTTAACTTTGTAACTCGTGGTTAACTTTGTAACACGTTAACGTTGTAACACGTGGTTAACTTTGTAACACGTGGTTAACTTTGTAACTCGTGGTTAACTTTGTAACACGTGGTTAACATTGTAACACGTGGTTAACGTAACACGTGGTTAACGTTGTAACTCGTGGTTAACTTTGTAACACGTGGTTAACTTTGTAATATGTTAACTTTGTAACACATAGTTAACGTTGTAACACGTGGTTAACTTTGTAACACGTGGTTAACTTTGTAACACGTGGTTAACTTTGTAACACGTGGTTAACGTTGTAACACGTGGTTAACTTTGTAACACGTGGTTAACGTTGTAACACGTGGTTAACTTTGTAACACGTGGTTAACTTTCGAACACGTGGTTAACTTTCGAACACGTGGTTAACATTGCAACACGTTTACGTTGTAACACGTGGTTGACTTTCTAACACGTTAACTTTGTAACACGTGGTTAACGTTGTAACACGTGGTTAACTTTGTAACTCGTGGTTAACTTTGTAACACATTAACTTTGTAACACGTGGTTAACATTGTAACACGTGGTTAACGTTGTAACTCGTGGTTAACTTTGTAACACGTGGTTAACGTTGTAACACGTGGTTAACTTTGTAACACGTGGTTAACGTTGTAACACGTGGTTAACTTTGTAACACGTGGTTAACTTTCGAACACGTGGTTAACTTTCGAACACGTGGTTAACTTTCGAACACGTGGTTAACATTGCAACACGTTTACGTTGTAACACGTGGTTGACTTTCTAACACGTTAACTTTGTAACACGTGGTTAACATTGTAACATGTGGCTAACTTTGTAACACGTGGTTAACTTTGTAACACGTTAACTTTGTAACACATTGTTAACATTGTAACACATGGTTAACTTTCTAACACCTGGTTAACGTTGTAACACGTGGTTAACATTGTAACACGTTAACTTTGTAACACGTTAACTTTGTAACTCGTGGTTAACTTTGTAACTCGTGGTT
Source organism: Lycodopsis pacificus (assembly GCA_028022725.1). Lineage (NCBI taxonomy): Eukaryota > Metazoa > Chordata > Actinopteri > Perciformes > Zoarcidae > Lycodopsis > Lycodopsis pacificus. The sequence goes on from CM051692.1 coordinate 1,199,764, forward strand.
AACTTTGTAACACGTTAACATTGTAACTCGTGGTTAACTTTGTAACACGTTAACATTGTAACACGTGGTTAACTTTCTAACACCTGGTTAACGTTGTAACTCGTGGTTAACTTTGTAACACGTGGTTAACTTTGTAACACGTGGTTAACGTTGTAACACGTTAACTTTGTAACACATGGTTAACGTTGTAACACATGGTTAACTTTGTAACTCGTGGTTAACTTTGTAACACGTTAACTTTGTAACACATGGTTAACGTTGTAACACATTGACGTTGTAACACGTAGTTAACGTTGTAACACGTGGTTAACTTTGTAACACGTTAACTTTGTAACACATGGTTAACGTAACACATTAACGTTGTAACACGTAGTTAACGTTGTAACACGTTAACTTTGTAACACGTGGTTAACGTTGTAACACGTGGTTAACTTTGTAACACGTGGTTAACGTTGCAACACGTGGTTAACGTAACACATTAACGTTGTAACACGTAGTTAACGTTGTAACACGTTAACTTTGTAACACGTGGTTAACGTTGTAACACGTGGTTAACTTTGTAACTCGTGGTTAACTTTGTAACACATTAACTTTGTAACACATGGTTAACATTGTAACACGTGGCTGACTTTGTAACACGTGGTTAACTTTGTAACACGTGGTTAACTTTGTAACACATTGTGAACATTGTAACACATGGTTAACTTTCTAACACCTGGTTAATGTTGTAACACGTGGTTAACGTTGTAACACGTAGTTAACTTTGTAACTCGTGGTTAACTTTGTAACACGTTAACGTTGTAACACGTGGTTAACTTTGTAACACGTGGTTAACTTTGTAACTCGTGGTTAACTTTGTAACACGTGGTTAACATTGTAACACGTGGTTAACGTAACACGTGGTTAACGTTGTAACTCGTGGTTAACTTTGTAACACGTGGTTAACTTTGTAATATGTTAACTTTGTAACACATAGTTAACGTTGTAACACGTGGTTAACTTTGTAACACGTGGTTAACTTTGTAACACGTGGTTAACTTTGTAACACGTGGTTAACTTTGTAACACGTGGTTAACGTTGTAACACGTGGTTAACTTTGTAACACGTGGTTAACGTTGTAACACGTGGTTAACTTTGTAACACGTGGTTAACTTTCGAACACGTGGTTAACTTTCGAACACGTGGTTAACATTGCAACACGTTTACGTTGTAACACGTGGTTGACTTTCTAACACGTTAACTTTGTAACACGTGGTTAACGTTGTAACACGTGGTTAACTTTGTAACTCGTGGTTAACTTTGTAACACATTAACTTTGTAACACATGGTTAACATTGTAACACGTGGCTAACTTTGTAACTCGTGGTTAACTTTGAAACACGTGGTTAACTTTGTAACACGTTAACTTTGTAACACGTTAACTTTGTAACACATGGTTAACGTTGTAACACGTGGTTAACTTTGTAACACGTGGTTAACTTTGTAACTCGTGGTTAACTTTGTAACTCGTGGTTAACTGTGTAACACATTAACTTAGTAACACATGGTTAACTTTGTAACACGTGGTTATCTTTGTAACTCGTGGTTAACTTTGTAACACATGATTAACATTGTAACACGTGGTTATCTTTGTAACTCGTGGTTAACTTTGTAACATGTTAACTTTGTAACTCGTGGTTAACTTTGTAACACGTGGTAAACTTTGTAACACGTGGTTAACGTTGTAACACGTGGTTAACTTTGTAAATCGTGGTTAACTTTGTAACACGTGGTTAACTTTGTAACACGTGGTTAACATTGTAACACGTTAACTTTGTAACACGTTAACTTTGTAACTCGTGGTTAACTTTGTAACTCGTGGTTAACTTTGTAACACGTTAACATTGTAACTCGTGGTTAACTTTGTAACACGTTAACATTGTAACACGTGGTTAACTTTCTAACACCTGGTTAACGTTGTAACTCGTGGTTAACTTTGTAACACGTGGTTAACTTTGTAACACGTGGTTAACGTTGTAACACGTTAACTTTGTAACACATGGTTAACGTTGTAACACATGGTTAACTTTGTAACTCGTGGTTAACTTTGTAACACGTTAACTTTGTAACACATGGTTAACGTTGTAACACATTGACGTTGTAACACGTAGTTAACGTTGTAACACGTGGTTAACTTTGTAACACGTTAACTTTGTAACACATGGTTAACGTTGTAACACATTAACGTTGTAACACGTGGTTAACGTTGTAACACGTGGTTAACGTTGCAACACGTGGTTAACTTTGTAACACGTGGTTAACTTTCGAACACGTGGTTAACGTTGCAACACGTGGTTAACTTTGTAACACGTGGTTAACTTTCGAACACGTGGTTAACGTTGCAACACATTAACGTTGCAACACATTAACGTTGCAACACGTTAACGTTGTAACACGTGGTTGACTTTCTAACACGTTAACTTTGTAACACGTGGTTAACTTTGTAACACGTTAACTTTGTAACACGTGGTTAACATTGTAACACGTGGCTAACTTTGTAACACGTGGTTAACTTTGTAACACGTGGTTAACTTTGTAACACGTTAACTTTGTAACACATGGTTAACTTTGTAACACGTGGTTAACGTTGTAACACGTGGTTAACTTTGTAACACGTGGCTAACTTTGTAACACGTGGTTAACTTTGTAACTCGTGGTTAACTTTGTAATATGTTAACTTTGTAACACATAGTTAACGTTGTAACACGTGGTTAACTTTGTAACACGTGGTTAACGTTGTAACACGTGGTTAACTTTGTAATATGTTAACTTTGTAACACATAGTTAACGTTGTAACACGTGGTTAACTTTGTAACACGTGGTTAACTTTGTAACACGTGGTTAACTTTGTAACACGTGGTTAACGTTGTAACACGTGGTTAACGTTGTAACACGTGGTTAACTTTGTAACACGTGGTTAACGTTGTAACACGTGGTTAACTTTGTAACACGTGGTTAACGTTGTAACACGTGGTTAACTTTGTAACACGTGGTTAACTTTCGAACACGTGGTTAACTTTCGAACACGTGGTTAACTTTCGAACACGTGGTTAACATTGCAACACGTTTACGTTGTAACACGTGGTTGACTTTCTAACACGTTAACTTTGTAACACGTGGTTAACGTTGTAACACTTGGTTAACTTTGTAACTCGTGGTTAACTTTGTAACACATTAACTTTGTAACACATGGTTAACATTGTAACACGTGGCTGACTTTGTAACACGTGGTTAACTTTGTAACACGTGGTTAACTTTGTAACACATTGTGAACATTGTAACACATGGTTAACTTTCTAACACCTGGTTAATGTTGTAACACGTGGTTAACGTTGTAACACGTAGTTAACTTTGTAACTCGTGGTTAACTTTGTAACACGTTAACGTTGTAACACGTGGTTAACTTTGTAACACGTGGTTAACTTTGTAACTCGTGGTTAACTTTGTAACACGTGGTTAACATTGTAACACGTGGTTAACGTAACACGTGGTTAACGTTGTAACTCGTGGTTAACTTTGTAACACGTGGTTAACTTTGTAATATGTTAACTTTGTAACACATAGTTAACGTTGTAACACGTGGTTAACTTTGTAACACGTGGTTAACTTTGTAACACGTGGTTAACTTTGTAACACGTGGTTAACGTTGTAACACGTGGTTAACTTTGTAACACGTGGTTAACGTTGTAACACGTGGTTAACTTTGTAACACGTGGTTAACTTTCGAACACGTGGTTAACTTTCGAACACGTGGTTAACATTGCAACACGTTTACGTTGTAACACGTGGTTGACTTTCTGACACGTTAACTTTGTAACACGTGGTTAACGTTGTAACACGTGGTTAACTTTGTAACTCGTGGTTAACTTTGTAACACATTAACTTTGTAACACGTGGTTAACATTGTAACACGTGGTTAACGTTGTAACTCGTGGTTAACTTTGTAACACGTGGTTAACGTTGTAACACGTGGTTAACTTTGTAACACGTGGTTAACGTTGTAACACGTGGTTAACTTTGTAACACGTGGTTAACTTTCGAACACGTGGTTAACTTTCGAACACGTGGTTAACTTTCGAACACGTGGTTAACATTGCAACACGTTTACGTTGTAACACGTGGTTGACTTTCTAACACGTTAACTTTGTAACACGTGGTTAACATTGTAACACGTGGCTAACTTTGTAACACGTGGTTAACTTTGTAACACGTTAACTTTGTAACACATTGTTAACATTGTAACACATGGTTAACTTTCTAACACCTGGTTGACGTTGTAACACGTGGTTAACATTGTAACACGTTAACTTTGTAACACGTTAACTTTGTAACTCGTGGTTAACTTTGTAACTCGTGGTTAACTTTGTAACACGTTAACATTGTAACTCGTGGTTAACTTTGTAACACGTTAACATTGTAACACGTGGTTAACTTTCTAACACCTGGTTAACGTTGTAACTCGTGGTTAACTTTGTAACACGTGGTTAACTTTGTAACACGTGGTTAACGTTGTAACACGTTAACTTTGTAACACATGGTTAACGTTGTAACACATGGTTAACTTTGTAACTCGTGGTTAACTTTGTAACACGTTAACTTTGTAACACATGGTTAACGTTGTAACACGTGGTTAACTTTGTAACACGTTAACTTTGTAACACATGGTTAACGTAACACATTAACGTTGTAACACGTAGTTAACGTTGTAACACGTTAACTTTGTAACACGTGGTTAACGTTGTAACACGTGGTTAACTTTGTAACACGTGGTTAACGTTGCAACACGTGGTTCACGTTGTAACACGTGGTTAACGTTGTAACACGTGGTTAACTTTGTAACACGTGGTTAACTTTGTAAGACGTGGTTAACTTTGTAAGACGTGGTTAACGTTGTAACACGTGGTTAACGTTGTAACACGTGGTTAACGTTGCAACACGTGGTTAACTTTGTAACACGTGGTTAACTTTCGAACACGTGGTTAACGTTGCAACACGTGGTTAACTTTGTAACACGTGGTTAACTTTCGAACACGTGGTTAACGTTGCAACACGTGGTTAACTTTGTAACACGTGGTTAACTTTCTAACACGTTAACTTTGTAACACGTGGTTAACTTTGTAACACGTTAACTTTGTAACACGTGGTTAACATTGTAACACGTGGCTAACTTTGTAACACGTGGTTAACTTTGTAACACGTGGTTAACTTTGTAACACGTTAACTTTGTAACACATGGTTAACTTTGTAACACGTGGTTAACGTTGTAACACGTGGTTAACTTTGTAACACGTGGCTAACTTTGTAACACGTGGTTAACTTTGTAACTCGTGGTTAACTTTGTAATATGTTAACTTTGTAACACATAGTTAACGTTGTAACACGTGGTTAACTTTGTAACACGTGGTTAACGTTGTAACACGTGGTTCACTTTGTAATATGTTAACTTTGTAACACATAGTTAACGTTGTAACACGTGGTTAACTTTGTAACACGTGGTTAACTTTGTAACACGTGGTTAACTTTGTAACACGTGGTTAACGTTGTAACACGTGGTTAACTTTGTAACACGTGGTTAACGTTGTAACACGTGGTTAACTTTGTAACACGTGGTTAACGTTGTAACACGTGGTTAACTTTGTAACACGTGGTTAACTTTCGAACACGTGGTTAACTTTCGAACACGTGGTTAACTTTCGAACACGTGGTTAACATTGCAACACGTTTACGTTGTAACACGTGGTTGACTTTCTAACACGTTAACTTTGTAACACGTGGTTAACGTTGTAACACTTGGTTAACTTTGTAACTCGTGGTTAACTTTGTAACACATTAACTTTGTAACACATGGTTAACATTGTAACACGTGGCTGACTTTGTAACACGTGGTTAACTTTGTAACACGTGGTTAACTTTGTAACACATTGTGAACATTGTAACACATGGTTAACTTTCTAACACCTGGTTAATGTTGTAACACGTGGTTAACGTTGTAACACGTAGTTAACTTTGTAACTCGTGGTTAACTTTGTAACACGTTAACGTTGTAACACGTGGTTAACTTTGTAACACGTGGTTAACTTTGTAACTCGTGGTTAACTTTGTAACACGTGGTTAACATTGTAACACGTGGTTAACGTAACACGTGGTTAACGTTGTAACTCGTGGTTAACTTTGTAACACGTGGTTAACTTTGTAATATGTTAACTTTGTAACACATAGTTAACGTTGTAACACGTGGTTAACTTTGTAACACGTGGTTAACTTTGTAACACGTGGTTAACTTTGTAACACGTGGTTAACTTTGTAACACGTGGTTAACGTTGTAACACGTGGTTAACTTTGTAACACGTGGTTAACGTTGTAACACGTGGTTAACTTTGTAACACGTGGTTAACTTTCGAACACGTGGTTAACTTTCGAACACGTGGTTAACATTGCAACACGTTTACGTTGTAACACGTGGTTGACTTTCTAACACGTTAACTTTGTAACACGTGGTTAACGTTGTAACACGTGGTTAACTTTGTAACTCGTGGTTAACTTTGTAACACATTAACTTTGTAACACATGGTTAACATTGTAACACGTGGCTAACTTTGTAACTCGTGGTTAACTTTGAAACACGTGGTTAACTTTGTAACACGTTAACTTTGTAACACGTTAACTTTGTAACACATGGTTAACGTTGTAACACGTGGTTAACTTTGTAACACGTGGTTAACTTTGTAACTCGTGGTTAACTTTGTAACTCGTGGTTAACTGTGTAACACATTAACTTAGTAACACATGGTTAACTTTGTAACACGTGGTTATCTTTGTAACTCGTGGTTAACTTTGTAACACATGATTAACATTGTAACACGTGGTTATCTTTGTAACTCGTGGTTAACTTTGTAACATGTTAACTTTGTAACTCGTGGTTAACTTTGTAACACGTGGTAAACTTTGTAACACGTGGTTAACGTTGTAACACGTGGTTAACTTTGTAAATCGTGGTTAACTTTGTAACACGTGGTTAACATTGTAACACGTGGTTAACATTGTAACACGTGGTTAACATTGTAACACGTTAACTTTGTAACACGTTAACTTTGTAACTCGTGGTTAACTTTGTAACACGTTAACATTGTAACTCGTGGTTAACTTTGTAACACGTTAACATTGTAACTCGTGGTTAACTTTGTAACACGTGGTTAACTTTGTAACTCGTGGTTAACTTTGTAACACGTTAACTTTGTAACACATTGTTAACATTGTAACACGTGGTTAACTTTCTAACACCTGGTTAACGTTGTAACTCGTGGTTAACTTTGTAACACGTGGTTAACTTTGTAACACGTGGTTAACTTTGTAACACGTGGTTAACGTTGTAACACGTTAACTTTGTAACACATGGTTAACGTTGTAACACAGGGTTAACTTTGTAACTCGTGGTTAACTTTGTAACACGTTAACTTTGTAACACATGGTTAACGTTGTAACACGTTAACGTTGTAACACGTTAACGTTGTAACACGTAGTTAACGTTGTAACACGTGGTTAACTTTGTAACACGTGGTTAACTTTGTAACTGGTGGTTAACTTTGTAACTCGTGGTTAACTTCGTAACACGTGGTTAACGTTGTAACACATTAACTTTGTAACACATGGTTAACGTTGTAACACGTGGTTAACTTTGTAACTCGTGGTTAACTTTGTAACTCGTGGTTAACTTTGTAACACGTGGTAAACGTTGCAACACGTGGTTAACGTTGCAACACGTGGTTAACTTTGTAACACGTGGTTAACGCTGTAACACGTGGTTAACTTTGTAACTCGTGGTTAACGTTGTAACACGTGGTTAACTTCGTAACACGTGGTTAACTTCGTAACTCGTGGTTAACTTCGTAACTCGTGGTTAACTTTGTCACACGTTAACTTTGTAACACATGGTTAACGTTGTAACACGTGGTTAACGTTGTAACACGTGGTTAACTTTGTAAGACGTGGTTAACTTTGTAAGACGTGGTTAACGTTGTAAGACGTGGTTAACGTTGTAAGACGTGGTTAACGTTGTAACACGTGTTTAACTTTGTAACACGTGGTTAACTTTGTAATATGTTAACTTTGTAACACATGGTTAACGTTGTAACACGTGGTTAACTTTGTAACACGTGGTTAACTTTGTAACACGTGGTTAACTTTGTAACACGTGGTTAACGTTGCAACACGTTAACGTTGCAACACGTTAACGTTGCAACACGTTAACGTTGTAACACGTGGTTGACTTTAACACGTTAACTTTGTAACACGTGGTTAACTTTGTAACACGTTAACTTTGTAACACGTGGTTAACGTTGTAACACGTGGTTGACTTTGTAACTCATGGTTAACTTTGTAACACATGGTTAACATTGTAACACGTGGTTAACTTTGTAACACGTGGTTAACTTTGTAACACGTTAACTTTGTAACACGTGGTTGACGTTGTAACACGTGGTTAACTTTGTAACACGTGGTTAACGTTGTAACACGTGGTTAACGTTGTAACACGTGGTTAACGTAACTCGTGGTTAACTTTGTAACTCGTGGTTAACTTTGTAACACGTGGTTAACTTTGTAACACGTGGTTAACTTTGTAACATGTTAACTTTGTAACACGTGGTTAACTTTGTAACACGTGGTTAACTTTGTAACACGTGGTTAACTTTGTAACATGTGGTTAACATTGTAACACGTGGTTAACTTTGTAACTCGTGGTTAACTTTGTAACACATTAACGTTGTAACACGTGGTTAACTTTGTAACACGTGGTTAACTTTGTAACTCGTGGTTAACTGTGTAACACATTAACTTAGTAACACGTGGTTAACTTTGTAACACGTGGTTAACTTTGTAACATGTGGTTAACGTTGTAACACGTGGTTAATGTTGTAACACGTGGTTAACTTTGTAACACGTGGTTAACGTTGCAACACGTTAACGTTGCAACACGTTAACGTTGTAACACGTGGTTGACTTTAACACGTTAACTTTGTAACACGTGGTTAACTTTGTAACACGTTAACTTTGTAACACGTGGTTAACGTTGTAACACGTGGTTGACTTTGTAACTCATGGTTAACTTTGTAACACATTAACTTTGTAACACATGGTTAACATTGTAACACGTGGTTAACTTTGTAACACGTGGTTAACTTTGTAACACGTTAACTTTGTAACACGTGGTTAACGTTGTAACACGTGGTTAACTTTGTAACACGTGGTTAACGTTGTAACACGTGGTTAACGTAACACGTGGTTAACGTTGTAACTCGTGGTTAACTTTGTAACACGTGGTTAACTTTGTAACACGTGGTTAACTTTGTAACATGTTAACTTTGTAACACGTGGTTAACTTTGTAACACGTGGTTAACTTTGTAACACGTGGTTAACTTTGTAACATGTGGTTAACATTGTAACACGTGGTTAACTTTGTAACTCGTGGTTAACTTTGTAACACATTAACGTTGTAACACGTGGTTAACTTTGTAACACGTGGTTAACTTTGTAACTCGTGGTTAACTGTGTAACACATTAACTTAGTAACACATGGTTAACTTTGTAACACGTGGCTATCTTTGTAACTCGTGGTTAACTTTGTAACACATGATTAACATTGTAACACGTGGTTATCTTTGTAACTCGTGGTTAACTTTGTAACATGTTAACTTTGTAACTCGTGGTAAACTTTGTAACACGTGGTTAACGTTGTAACACGTGGTTAACTTTGTAACACGTTAACTTTGTAACACATGGTTAACTTTGTAACACGTGGTTAACGTTGTAACACGTGGTTAACGTTGTAACACGTGGTTAACTTTGTAACACGTGGTTAACTTTGTAACACGTGGTTAACGTAACACGTGGTTAACGTTGTAACTCGTGGTTAACGTAACACGTGGTTAACTTTGTAATATGTTAACTTTGTAACACGTGGTTAACGTTGCAACACGTGGTTAACTTTGTAACACGTGGTTAACGTTGCAACACGTGGTTAACTTTGTAACACGTGGTTCACGTTGTAACACGTGGTTAACTTTGTAACACGTGGTTAACTTTGTAACACGTGGTTAACTTTGTAAGACGTGGTTAACGTTGTAAGACGTGGTTAACGTTGTAAGACGTGGTTAACGTTGTAAGACGTGGTTAACGTTGTAACACGTGGTTAACGTTGTAACACGTGGTTAACTTTGTAACACGTGGTTAACTTTGTAACACGTGGTTAACTTTCGAACACGTGGTTAACGTTGCAACACGTGGTTAACTTTGTAACACGTGGTTAACTTTCGAACACGTGGTTAACGTTGCAACACATTAACGTTGCAACACGTTAACGTTGTAACACGTGGTTGACTTTCTAACACGTTAACTTTGTAACACGTGGTTAACTTTGTAACACGTGGTTAACATTGTAACACGTGGCTAACATTGTAACACGTGGCTAACTTTGTAACACGTGGTTAACTTTGTAACACGTGGTTAACTTTGTAACACGTTAACTTTGTAACACATGGTTAACTTTGTAACACGTGGTTAACGTTGTAACACGTGGTTAACGTTGTAACACGTGGTTAACGTTGTAACACGTGGTTAACGTTGTAACACGTGGTTAACTTTGTAACACGTGGTTAACATTGTAACACGTGGTTAACGTTGTAACTCGTGGTTAACTTTGTAACACGTGGTTAACGTTGTAACACGTGGTTAACTTTGTAACACGTGGTTAACGTTGTAACACGTGGTTAACTTTGTAACACGTGGTTAACTTTCGAACACGTGGTTAACTTTCGAACACGTGGTTAACTTTCGAACACGTGGTTAACATTGCAACACGTTTACGTTGTAACACGTGGTTGACTTTCTAACACGTTAACTTTGTAACACGTGGTTAACATTGTAACACGTGGCTAACTTTGTAACACGTGGTTAACTTTGTAACACGTTAACTTTGTAACACATTGTTAACATTGTAACACATGGTTAACTTTCTAACACCTGGTTAACGTTGTAACACGTGGTTAACGTTGTAACACGTGGTTAACTTTGTAACACGTGGTTAACTTTGTAACTCGTGGTTAACTGTGTAACACATTAACTTAGTAACACATGGTTAACTTTGTAACACGTGGTTATCTTTGTAACTCGTGGTTAACTTTGTAACACATGATTAACATTGTAACACGTGGTTATCTTTGTAACTCGTGGTTAACTTTGTAACATGTTAACTTTGTAACTCGTGGTTAACTTTGTAACACGTGGTAAACTTTGTAACACGTGGTTAACGTTGTAACACGTGGTTAACTTTGTAAATCGTGGTTAACTTTGTAACACGTGGTTAACATTGTAACACGTGGTTAACATTGTAACACGTTAACTTTGTAACACGTTAACTTTGTAACTCGTGGTTAACTTTGTAACACGTTAACATTGTAACTCGTGGTTAACTTTGTAACACGTTAACATTGTAACTCGTGGTTAACTTTGTAACACGTGGTTAACTTTGTAACTCGTGGTTAACTTTGTAACACGTTAACTTTGTAACACATTGTTAACATTGTAACACGTGGTTAACTTTCTAACACCTGGTTAACGTTGTAACTCGTGGTTAACTTTGTAACACGTGGTTAACTTTGTAACACGTGGTTAACGTTGTAACACGTTAACTTTGTAACACATGGTTAACGTTGTAACACATGGTTAACTTTGTAACTCGTGGTTAACTTTGTAACACGTTAACTTTGTAACACATGGTTAACGTTGTAACACATTGACGTTGTAACACGTAGTTAACGTTGTAACACGTGGTTAACTTTGTAACACGTTAACTTTGTAACACATGGTTAACGTTGTAACACATTAACGTTGTAACACGTAGTTAACGTTGTAACACGTTAACTTTGTAACACATGGTTAACGTTGTAACACGTGGTTAACTTTGTAACACGTGGTTAACGTTGCAACACGTGGTTCACGTTGTAACACGTGGTTAACGTTGTAACACGTGGTTAACTTTGTAACACGTGGTTAACTTTGTAAGACGTGGTTAACTTTGTAAGACGTGGTTAACGTTGTAACACGTGGTTAACGTTGTAACACGTGGTTAACGTTGCAACACGTGGTTAACGTTGCAACACGTGGTTAACGTTGCAACACGTGGTTAACTTTGTAACACGTGGTTAACTTTCGAACACGTGGTTAACGTTGCAACACGTGGTTAACTTTGTAACACGTGGTTAACTTTCGAACACGTGGTTAACTTTGTAACACGTGGTTAACTTTGTAACTCGTGGTTAACTGTGTAACACATTAACTTAGTAACACATGGTTAACTTTGTAACACGTGGTTATCTTTGTAACTCGTGGTTAACTTTGTAACACATGATTAACATTGTAACACGTGGTTATCTTTGTAACTCGTGGTTAACTTTGTAACATGTTAACTTTGTAACTCGTGGTTAACTTTGTAACACGTGGTAAAGTTTGTAACACGTGGTTAACGTTGTAACACGTGGTTAACTTTGTAAATCGTGGTTAACTTTGTAACACGTGGTTAACTTTGTAACACGTGGTTAACATTGTAACACGTTAACTTTGTAACACGTTAACTTTGTAACTCGTGGTTAACTTTGTAACTCGTGGTTAACTTTGTAACTCGTGGTTAACTTTGTAACACGTTAACATTGTAACTCGTGGTTAACTTTGTAACACGTTAACATTGTAACACGTGGTTAACTTTCTAACACCTGGTTAACGTTGTAACTCGTGGTTAACTTTGTAACACGTGGTTAACTTTGTAACACGTGGTTAACGTTGTAACACGTTAACTTTGTAACACATGGTTAACGTTGTAACACATGGTTAACTTTGTAACTCGTGGTTAACTTTGTAACACGTTAACTTTGTAACACATGGTTAACGTTGTAACACATTGACGTTGTAACACGTAGTTAACGTTGTAACACGTGGTTAACTTTGTAACACGTTAACTTTGTAACACATGGTTAACGTTGTAACACATTAACGTTGTAACACGTAGTTAACGTTGTAACACATTAACTTTGTAACACGTGGTTAACGTTGTAACACGTGGTTAACTTTGTAACACGTGGTTAACGTTGCAACACGTGGTTCACGTTGTAACACGTGGTTAACGTTGTAACACGTGGTTAACTTTGTAACACGTGGTTAACGTTGTAACACGTGGTTAACGTTGTAACACGTGGTTAACGTTGCAACACGTGGTTAACTTTGTAACACGTGGTTAACTTTCGAACACGTGGTTAACGTTGCAACACATTAACGTTGCAACACATTAACGTTGCAACACGTTAACGTTGTAACACGTGGTTGACTTTCTAACACGTTAACTTTGTAACACGTGGTTAACTTTGTAACACGTTAACTTTGTAACACGTGGTTAACATTGTAACACGTGGCTAACTTTGTAACACGTGGTTAACTTTGTAACACGTGGTTAACTTTGTAACACGTTAACTTTGTAACACATGGTTAACTTTGTAACACGTGGTTAACGTTGTAACACGTGGTTAACTTTGTAACACGTGGCTAACTTTGTAACACGTGGTTAACTTTGTAACTCGTGGTTAACTTTGTAATATGTTAACTTTGTAACACATAGTTAACGTTGTAACACGTGGTTAACTTTGTAATATGTTAACTTTGTAACACATAGTTAACGTTGTAACACGTGGTTAACTTTGTAACACGTGGTTAACTTTGTAACACGTGGTTAACTTTGTAACACGTGGTTAACGTTGTAACACGTGGTTAACGTTGTAACACGTGGTTAACTTTGTAACACGTGGTTAACGTTGTAACACGTGGTTAACTTTGTAACACGTGGTTAACGTTGTAACACGTGGTTAACTTTGTAACACGTGGTTAACTTTCGAACACGTGGTTAACTTTCGAACACGTGGTTAACTTTCGAACACGTGGTTAACATTGCAACACGTTTACGTTGTAACACGTGGTTGACTTTCTAACACGTTAACTTTGTAACACGTGGTTAACGTTGTAACACTTGGTTAACTTTGTAACTCGTGGTTAACTTTGTAACACATTAACTTTGTAACACATGGTTAACATTGTAACACGTGGCTGACTTTGTAACACGTGGTTAACTTTGTAACACGTGGTTAACTTTGTAACACATTGTGAACATTGTAACACATGGTTAACTTTCTAACACCTGGTTAATGTTGTAACACGTGGTTAACGTTGTAACACGTTAACGTTGTAACACGTGGTTAACTTTGTAACACGTGGTTAACTTTGTAACTCGTGGTTAACTTTGTAACACGTGGTTAACATTGTAACACGTGGTTAACGTAACACGTGGTTAACGTTGTAACTCGTGGTTAACTTTGTAACACGTGGTTAACTTTGTAATATGTTAACTTTGTAACACATAGTTAACGTTGTAACACGTGGTTAACTTTGTAACACGTGGTTAACTTTGTAACACGTGGTTAACTTTGTAACACGTGGTTAACTTTGTAACACGTGGTTAACGTTGTAACACGTGGTTAACTTTGTAACACGTGGTTAACGTTGTAACACGTGGTTAACTTTGTAACACGTGGTTAACTTTCGAACACGTGGTTAACTTTCGAACACGTGGTTAACATTGCAACACGTTTACGTTGTAACACGTGGTTGACTTTCTAACACGTTAACTTTGTAACACGTGGTTAACGTTGTAACACGTGGTTAACTTTGTAACTCGTGGTTAACTTTGTAACACATTAACTTTGTAACACATGGTTAACATTGTAACACGTGGCTAACTTTGTAACTCGTGGTTAACTTTGTAACACGTGGTTAACTTTGTAACACGTTAACTTTGTAACACGTTAACTTTGTAACACATGGTTAACGTTGTAACACGTGGTTAACTTTGTAACACGTGGTTAACTTTGTAACTCGTGGTTAACTTTGTAACACGTGGTTAACATTGTAACACGTTAACTTTGTAACACGTTAACTTTGTAACTCGTGGTTAACTTTGTAACACGTTAACATTGTAACTCGTGGTTAACTTTGTAACACGTTAACATTGTAACTCGTGGTTAACTTTGTAACACGTGGTTAACTTTGTAACTCGTGGTTAACTTTGTAACACGTTAACTTTGTAACACATTGTTAACATTGTAACACGTGGTTAACTTTCTAACACCTGGTTAACGTTGTAACTCGTGGTTAACTTTGTAACACGTGGTTAACTTTGTAACACGTGGTTAACTTTGTAACACGTGGTTAACGTTGTAACACGTTAACTTTGTAACACATGGTTAACGTTGTAACACAGGGTTAACTTTGTAACTCGTGGTTAACTTTGTAACACGTTAACTTTGTAACACATGGTTAACGTTGTAACACGTTAACGTTGTAACACGTTAACGTTGTAACACGTAGTTAACGTTGTAACACGTGGTTAACTTTGTAACACGTGGTTAACTTTGTAACTGGTGGTTAACTTTGTAACTCGTGGTTAACTTCGTAACACGTGGTTAACGTTGTAACACATTAACTTTGTAACACATGGTTAACGTTGTAACACGTGGTTAACTTTGTAACTCGTGGTTAACTTTGTAACTCGTGGTTAACTTTGTAACACGTGGTAAACGTTGCAACACGTGGTTAACGTTGCAACACGTGGTTAACTTTGTAACACGTGGTTAACGCTGTAACACGTGGTTAACTTTGTAACTCGTGGTTAACGTTGTAACACGTGGTTAACTTCGTAACACGTGGTTAACTTCGTAACTCGTGGTTAACTTCGTAACTCGTGGTTAACTTTGTAACACGTGGTTAACGTTGTAACACGTGGTTAACGTTGTAACACGTGGTTAACGTTGTAACACGTGGTTAACGTTGTAACACGTGGTTAACTTTGTAAGACGTGGTTAACTTTGTAAGACGTGGTTAACGTTGTAAGACGTGGTTAACGTTGTAACACGTGTTTAACTTTGTAACACGTGGTTAACTTTGTAATATGTTAACTTTGTAACACATGGTTAACGTTGTAACACGTGGTTAACTTTGTAACACGTGGTTAACTTTGTAACACGTGGTTAACTTTGTAACACGTGGTTAACGTTGTAGCACATGGTTAACGTTGTAACACGTGGTTAAATTTGTAACTCGTGGTTAACTTTGTAACTCGTGGTAAACGTTGCAACACGTGGTAAACGTTGCAACACGTGGTTAACGTTGCAACACGTGGTTAACTTTGTAACACGTGGTTAACGTTGTAACACGTGGTTAACGTTGTAACACGTGGTTAACGTTGTAACACGTGGTTAACGTTGTAACACGTGGTTAACTTCGTAACTCGTGGTTAACGTTGTAAATCGTGGTTAACGTTGTAACACGTGGTTAACTTCGTAACTCGTGGTTAACTTTGTAACACGTTAACTTTGTAACACGTGGTTAACGTTGTAACACGTGGTTAACGTTGTAACACGTGGTTAACTTTGTAAGACGTGGTTAACGTTGTAAGACGTGGTTAACGTTGTAAGACGTGGTTAACTTTGTAACTCGTGGTTAACTTTGTAACTCGTGGTTAACTTTCGAACACGTGGTTAACGTTGCAACAAGTGGTTAACGTTGCAACACGTGGTTAACTTTGTAACACGTGGTTAACTTTGTAACTCGTGGTTAACTTTGTAACACGTTAACGTTGTAACATGTGGTTAACGTTGTAACACGTGGTTAACGTTGTAACACGTGGTTAACGTTGTAACACGTGGTAAACTTTGTAACACGTGGTTAACATTGTAACTCGTGGTTAACTTTGTAACACGTGGTTAACATTGTAACACGTTAACTTTGTAACACGTTAACTTTGTAACACGTTAACTTTGTAACTCGTGGTTAACTTTGTAACACGTTAACATTGTAACTCGTGGTTAACTTTGTAACACGTGGTTAACTTTGTGACACGTTAACTTTGTAACACATGGTTAACGTTGTAACACGTGGTTAACTTTGTAACACGTGGTTAACTTTGTAAGACCTGGTTAACTTTGTAACACGTTAACTTTGTAACTCGTGGTTAACTTTGTAACACGTTAACTTTGTAACACGTGGTTAACTTTGTAACTCGTGGTTAACTTTGTAACTCGTGGTTAACTTTGTAACACGTTGTTAACTTTGTAACACGTGGTTAACGTTGTAACACGTGGTTAACGTTGCAACACGTGGTTAACTTTGTAACACGTGGTTCACGTTGTAACACGTGGTTAACTTTGTAACACGTGGTTAACTTTGTAACACGTGGTTAACTTTGTAAGACGTGGTTAACGTAACACGTGGTTAACGTTGTAACACGTGGTTAACTTTGTAACACGTGGTTAACTTTCGAACACGTGGTTAACGTTGCAACACGTGGTTCACTTTGTAACACGTGGTTAACTTTCGAACACGTGGTTAACGTTGCAACACATTAACGTTGCAACACATTAACATTGCAACACGTTAACGTTGTAACACGTGGTTGACTTTCTAACACGTTAACTTTGTAACACGTGGTTAACTTTGTAACACGTTAACTTTGTAACACGTGGTTAACGTTGTAACTCGTGGTTAACTTTGTAACTCGTGGTTAACTTTGTAACACATTAACTTTGTAACACATGGTTAACATTGTAACACGTGGCTAACTTTGTAACACGTGGTTAACTTTGTAACACGTGGTTAACTTTGTAACACGTGGTTAACTTTGTAACACGTGGTTAACTTTGTAACACGTTAACTTTGTAACACATGGTTAACTTTGTAACACTTGGTTAACGTTGTAACACTTGGTTAACGTTGTAACACGTGGTTAACTTTGTAACACGTGGTTAACTTTGTAAATCGTGGTTAACTTTGTAACACGTGGTTAACGTTGTAATATGTTAACTTTGTAACCCATGGTTAACGTTGTAACACGTGGTTAACTTTGTAACACGTGGTTAACTTTGTAAATCGTGGTTAACTTTGTAACACGTGGTTAACGTTGTAACACGTGGTTAACGTTGTAACACGTGGTTAACGTTGTAACACGTGGTTAACGTTGTAACACGTGGTTAACTTTGTAAATCGTGGTTAACGTTGTAACACGTGGTTAACTTTGTAAATCGTGGTTAACTTTGTAAATCGTGGTTAACTTTGAAACACGTGGTTAACGTTGTAACACGTGGTTAACGTTGTAACACGTGGTTAACGTTGTAACACGTGGTTAACGTTGTAACACGTGGTTAACGTTGTAACACGTGGTTAACTTTGTAACTCGTGGTTAACTTTCGAACACGTTAACTTTGTAACACGTTAACTTTGTAACACATGGTTAACATTGTAACACGTGGTTAACGTTGTAACACGTGGTTAACTTTCGAACACGTTAACTTTGTAACACGTTAACTTTGTAACACGTTAACTTTGTAACACGTGGTTAACTTTGTAAGACGTTAACTTTGTAACACGTGGTTAACTTTCGAACACGTTAACTTTGTAACACGTGGTTAACTTTGTAACATGTTAACTTTGTAACACGTGGTTAACGTTGTAACACGTGGTTAACTTTGTAACTCGTGGTTAACTTTGTAACACGTGGTTAACGTTGTAACACGTGGTTAACGTTGTAACACGTGGTTAACGTTGTAACACGTGGTTAACGTTGTAACACGTGGTTAACTTTGTAAATCGTGGTTAACGTTGTAACACGTGGTTAACTTTGTAAATCGTGGTTAACTTTGTAAATCGTGGTTAACTTTGAAACACGTGGTTAACGTTGTAACACGTGGTTAACGTTGTAACACGTGGTTAACGTTGTAACACGTGGTTAACGTTGTAACACGTGGTTAACTTTGTAACTCGTGGTTAACTTTGTAACACATTAACTTTGTAACACATGGTTAACATTGTAACACGTGGTTAACGTTGTAACACGTGGTTAACTTTCGAACACGTTAACTTTGTAACACGTTAACTTTGTAACACGTTAACTTTGTAACACGTGGTTAACTTTGTAAGACGTTAACTTTGTAACACGTGGTTAACTTTCGAACACGTGGTTAACTTTGTAACTCGTGGTTAACTTTGTAACACATTAACTTTGTAACACATGGTTAACATTGTAACACGTGGTTAACGTTGTAACACGTGGTTAACGTTGTAACACGTGGTTAACTTTCGAACACGTGGTTAAGTTTCGAACACGTGGTGAACGTTGCAACACGTTAACATTGTAACACGTGGTTAACTTTGTAAGACGTGGTTAACTTTGTAACATATGGTTCACGTTGTAACACATGGTTGACTTTCTAACACGTTCACTTTGTAACACGTGGTTAACTTTGTAACACGTGGTTAACGTTGTAACACGTGGTTAACTTTGTAACACATTAACTTTGTAACACATGGTTAACTTTCGAACACGTGGTTAACGTTGTAACTCGTGGTTAACTTTGTAACACGTTAACTTTGTAACATATGGTTAACGTTGTAACATGTGGTTAACTTTGTAACACGTTAACGTTGTAACAAGTGGTTAACGTAACACATTAACTTTGTAACAAGTGGTTAACGTTGTAACACGTGGTTAACTTTGTAAATCGTGGTTAACTTTGTAAATCGTGGTTAACTTTGTAACACGTGGTTAACTTTGTAACACGTGGTTAACGTTGTAACACGTGGTTAACGTTGTAACACGTGGTTAACTTTGTAACTCGTGGTTAACTTTGTAACACATTAACTTTGTAACACATGGTTAACATTGTAACACGTGGTTAACGTTGTAACACGTGGTTAACGTTGTAACACGTGGTTAACTTTCGAACACGTGGTTAAGTTTCGAACACGTGGTGAACGTTGCAACACGTTAACATTGTAACACGTGGTTAACTTTGTAAGACGTGGTTAACTTTGTAACATATGGTTCACGTTGTAACACATGGTTGACTTTCTAACACGTTAACTTTGTAACACGTGGTTAACTTTGTAACACGTGGTTAACGTTGTAACACGTGGTTAACTTTGTAACACATTAACTTTGTAACACATGGTTAACTTTCGAACACGTGGTTAACGTTGTAACTCGTGGTTAACTTTGTAACACGTTAACTTTGTAACATATGGTTAACGTTGTAACACGTGGTTAACTTTGTAACACGTGGTTAACGTTGTAACACGTGGTTAACGTTGTAACACGTGGTTAACGTTGTAACACGTGGTTAACGTTGTAACACGTGGTTAACTTTCGAACACGTGGTTAACTTTCGAACACGTGGTTAACTTTCGAACACGTTAACTTTGTAACACGTTAACTTTGTAACACGTGGTTAACTTTGTAACACGTTAACATTGTAACTCGTGGTTAACTTTGTAACACGTGGTTAACTTTGTAACTCGTGGTTAACTTTGTAACACGTTAACTTTGTAACACATTGTTAACATTGTAACACGTGGTTAACTTTCTAACACCTGGTTAACGTTGTAACTCGTGGTTAACTTTGTAACACGTGGTTAACTTTGTAACACGTGGTTAACTTTGTAACACGTGGTTAACGTTGTAACACGTTAACTTTGTAACACATGGTTAACGTTGTAACACAGGGTTAACTTTGTAACTCGTGGTTAACTTTGTAACACGTTAACTTTGTAACACATGGTTAACGTTGTAACACGTTAACGTTGTAACACGTTAACGTTGTAACACGTAGTTAACGTTGTAACACGTGGTTAACTTTGTAACACGTGGTTAACTTTGTAACTGGTGGTTAACTTTGTAACTCGTGGTTAACTTCGTAACACGTGGTTAACGTTGTAACACATTAACTTTGTAACACATGGTTAACGTTGTAACACGTGGTTAACTTTGTAACTCGTGGTTAACTTTGTAACTCGTGGTTAACTTTGTAACACGTGGTAAACGTTGCAACACGTGGTTAACGTTGCAACACGTGGTTAACTTTGTAACACGTGGTTAACGCTGTAACACGTGGTTAACTTTGTAACTCGTGGTTAACGTTGTAACACGTGGTTAACTTCGTAACACGTGGTTAACTTCGTAACTCGTGGTTAACTTCGTAACTCGTGGTTAACTTTGTAACACGTGGTTAACGTTGTAACACGTGGTTAACGTTGTAACACGTGGTTAACGTTGTAACACGTGGTTAACTTTGTAAGACGTGGTTAACTTTGTAAGACGTGGTTAACGTTGTAAGACGTGGTTAACGTTGTAACACGTGTTTAACTTTGTAACACGTGGTTAACTTTGTAATATGTTAACTTTGTAACACATGGTTAACGTTGTAACACGTGGTTAACTTTGTAACACGTGGTTAACTTTGTAACACGTGGTTAACTTTGTAACACGTGGTTAACGTTGTAGCACATGGTTAACGTTGTAACACGTGGTTAAATTTGTAACTCGTGGTTAACTTTGTAACTCGTGGTAAACGTTGCAACACGTGGTAAACGTTGCAACACGTGGTTAACGTTGCAACACGTGGTTAACTTTGTAACACGTGGTTAACGTTGTAACACGTGGTTAACGTTGTAACACGTGGTTAACGTTGTAACACGTGGTTAACGTTGTAACACGTGGTTAACTTCGTAACTCGTGGTTAACGTTGTAAATCGTGGTTAACGTTGTAACACGTGGTTAACTTCGTAACTCGTGGTTAACTTTGTAACACGTTAACTTTGTAACACGTGGTTAACGTTGTAACACGTGGTTAACGTTGTAACACGTGGTTAACTTTGTAAGACGTGGTTAACGTTGTAAGACGTGGTTAACGTTGTAAGACGTGGTTAACTTTGTAACTCGTGGTTAACTTTGTAACTCGTGGTTAACTTTCGAACACGTGGTTAACGTTGCAACAAGTGGTTAACGTTGCAACACGTGGTTAACTTTGTAACACGTGGTTAACTTTGTAACTCGTGGTTAACTTTGTAACACGTTAACGTTGTAACATGTGGTTAACGTTGTAACACGTGGTTAACGTTGTAACACGTGGTTAACGTTGTAACACGTGGTAAACTTTGTAACACGTGGTTAACATTGTAACTCGTGGTTAACTTTGTAACACGTGGTTAACATTGTAACACGTTAACTTTGTAACACGTTAACTTTGTAACACGTTAACTTTGTAACTCGTGGTTAACTTTGTAACACGTTAACATTGTAACTCGTGGTTAACTTTGTAACACGTGGTTAACTTTGTGACACGTTAACTTTGTAACACATGGTTAACGTTGTAACACGTGGTTAACTTTGTAACACGTGGTTAACTTTGTAAGACCTGGTTAACTTTGTAACACGTTAACTTTGTAACTCGTGGTTAACTTTGTAACACGTTAACTTTGTAACACGTGGTTAACTTTGTAACTCGTGGTTAACTTTGTAACTCGTGGTTAACTTTGTAACACGTTGTTAACTTTGTAACACGTGGTTAACGTTGTAACACGTGGTTAACGTTGCAACACGTGGTTAACTTTGTAACACGTGGTTCACGTTGTAACACGTGGTTAACTTTGTAACACGTGGTTAACTTTGTAACACGTGGTTAACTTTGTAAGACGTGGTTAACGTAACACGTGGTTAACGTTGTAACACGTGGTTAACTTTGTAACACGTGGTTAACTTTCGAACACGTGGTTAACGTTGCAACACGTGGTTCACTTTGTAACACGTGGTTAACTTTCGAACACGTGGTTAACGTTGCAACACATTAACGTTGCAACACATTAACATTGCAACACGTTAACGTTGTAACACGTGGTTGACTTTCTAACACGTTAACTTTGTAACACGTGGTTAACTTTGTAACACGTTAACTTTGTAACACGTGGTTAACGTTGTAACTCGTGGTTAACTTTGTAACTCGTGGTTAACTTTGTAACACATTAACTTTGTAACACATGGTTAACATTGTAACACGTGGCTAACTTTGTAACACGTGGTTAACTTTGTAACACGTGGTTAACTTTGTAACACGTGGTTAACTTTGTAACACGTGGTTAACTTTGTAACACGTTAACTTTGTAACACATGGTTAACTTTGTAACACTTGGTTAACGTTGTAACACTTGGTTAACTTTGTAAATCGTGGTTAACTTTGTAACACGTGGTTAACGTTGTAATATGTTAACTTTGTAACCCATGGTTAACGTTGTAACACGTGGTTAACTTTGTAACACGTGGTTAACTTTGTAAATCGTGGTTAACTTTGTAACACGTGGTTAACGTTGTAACACGTGGTTAACGTTGTAACACGTGGTTAACGTTGTAACACGTGGTTAACGTTGTAACACGTGGTTAACTTTGTAAATCGTGGTTAACGTTGTAACACGTGGTTAACTTTGTAAATCGTGGTTAACTTTGTAAATCGTGGTTAACTTTGAAACACGTGGTTAACGTTGTAACACGTGGTTAACGTTGTAACACGTGGTTAACGTTGTAACACGTGGTTAACGTTGTAACACGTGGTTAACGTTGTAACACGTGGTTAACTTTGTAACTCGTGGTTAACTTTGTAACACATTAACTTTGTAACACATGGTTAACATTGTAACACGTGGTTAACGTTGTAACACGTGGTTAACTTTCGAACACGTTAACTTTGTAACACGTTAACTTTGTAACACGTTAACTTTGTAACACGTGGTTAACTTTGTAAGACGTTAACTTTGTAACACGTGGTTAACTTTCGAACACGTTAACTTTGTAACACGTGGTTAACTTTGTAACACGTTAACTTTGTAACACGTGGTTAACGTTGTAACACGTGGTTAACTTTGTAACTCGTGGTTAACTTTGTAACACGTGGTTAACGTTGTAACACGTGGTTAACGTTGTAACACGTGGTTAACGTTGTAACACGTGGTTAACGTTGTAACACGTGGTTAACTTTGTAAATCGTGGTTAACGTTGTAACACGTGGTTAACTTTGTAAATCGTGGTTAACTTTGTAAATCGTGGTTAACTTTGAAACACGTGGTTAACGTTGTAACACGTGGTTAACGTTGTAACACGTGGTTAACGTTGTAACACGTGGTTAACGTTGTAACACGTGGTTAACTTTGTAACTCGTGGTTAACTTTGTAACACATTAACTTTGTAACACATGGTTAACATTGTAACACGTGGTTAACGTTGTAACACGTGGTTAACTTTCGAACACGTTAACTTTGTAACACGTTAACTTTGTAACACGTTAACTTTGTAACACGTGGTTAACTTTGTAAGACGTTAACTTTGTAACACGTGGTTAACTTTCGAACACGTTAACTTTGTAACACGTGGTTAACTTTGTAACACGTTAACTTTGTAACACGTGGTTAACGTTGTAACACGTGGTTAACTTTGTAACTCGTGGTTAACTTTGTAACACATTAACTTTGTAACACATGGTTAACATTGTAACACGTGGTTAACGTTGTAACACGTGGTTAACGTTGTAACACGTGGTTAACTTTCGAACACGTGGTTAAGTTTCGAACACGTGGTGAACGTTGCAACACGTTAACATTGTAACACGTGGTTAACTTTGTAAGACGTGGTTAACTTTGTAACATATGGTTCACGTTGTAACACATGGTTGACTTTCTAACACGTTAACTTTGTAACACGTGGTTAACTTTGTAACACGTGGTTAACGTTGTAACACGTGGTTAACTTTGTAACACATTAACTTTGTAACACATGGTTAACTTTCGAACACGTGGTTAACGTTGTAACTCGTGGTTAACTTTGTAACACGTTAACTTTGTAACATATGGTTAACGTTGTAACATGTGGTTAACTTTGTAACACGTTAACGTTGTAACAAGTGGTTAACGTAACACATTAACTTTGTAACAAGTGGTTAACGTTGTAACACGTGGTTAACTTTGTAAATCGTGGTTAACTTTGTAAATCGTGGTTAACTTTGTAACACGTGGTTAACTTTGTAACACGTGGTTAACGTTGTAACACGTGGTTAACGTTGTAACACGTGGTTAACTTTGTAACTCGTGGTTAACTTTGTAACACATTAACTTTGTAACACATGGTTAACATTGTAACACGTGGTTAACGTTGTAACACGTGGTTAACGTTGTAACACGTGGTTAACTTTCGAACACGTGGTTAAGTTTCGAACACGTGGTGAACGTTGCAACACGTTAACATTGTAACACGTGGTTAACTTTGTAAGACGTGGTTAACTTTGTAACATATGGTTCACGTTGTAACACATGGTTGACTTTCTAACACGTTAACTTTGTAACACGTGGTTAACTTTGTAACACGTGGTTAACGTTGTAACACGTGGTTAACTTTGTAACACATTAACTTTGTAACACATGGTTAACTTTCGAACACGTGGTTAACGTTGTAACTCGTGGTTAACTTTGTAACACGTTAACTTTGTAACATATGGTTAACGTTGTAACACGTGGTTAACTTTGTAACACGTGGTTAACGTTGTAACACGTGGTTAACGTTGTAACACGTGGTTAACGTTGTAACACGTGGTTAACGTTGTAACACGTGGTTAACTTTCGAACACGTGGTTAACTTTCGAACACGTGGTTAACTTTCGAACACGTGGTTAACTTTCGAACACGTTAACTTTGTAACACGTTAACTTTGTAACACGTGGTTAACTTTCGAACACGTTAACTTTGTAACACGTGGTTAACGTTGTAACATGTGGTTAACTTTGTAACACGTTAACGTTGTAACAAGTGGTTAACGTTGTAACACATTAACTTTGTAACAAGTGGTTAACGTTGTAACACGTGGTTAACTTTGTAAATCGTGGTTAACTTTGTAAATCGTGGTTAACTTTGTAACTCGTTAACTTTGTAACACGTGGTTAACGTTGTAACACGTGGTTAACGTTGTAACACGTGGTTAACTTTGTAACACGTGGTTAACGTTGTAACACGTGGTTAACTTTGTAACACGTGGTTAACTTTGTAACACGTGGTTAACGTTGTAACACGTGGTTAACTTTCGAACACGTGGTTAACTTTCGAACACGTGGTTAACTTTCGAACACGTGGTTAACTTTCGAACACGTTAACTTTGTAACACGTTAACTTTGTAACACGTGGTTAACTTTCGAACACGTTAACTTTGTAACACGTGGTTAACTTTCGAACACGTTAACTTTGTAACACGTGGTTAACGTTGTAACACGTGGTTAACTTTGTAACTCGTGGTTAACTTTGTAACTCGTGGTTAACTTTGTAACACATTAACTTTGTAACACATGGTTAACATTGTAACACGTGGTTAACTTTGTAACACGTGGTTAACTTTGTAACACGTTAACTTTGTAACACGTTAACTTTGTAACACATGGTTAACGTTGTAACACGTGGTTAACTTTGTAACACGTGGTTAACGTTGTAACACGTGGTTAACTTTGTAACACGTGGTTAACTTTGTAACACGTGGTTAACTTTGTAACACGTTAACTTTGTAACACATGGTTAACGTTGTAACACGTGGTTAACTTTGTAAGTCGTGGTTAACTTTGAAACACGTTAACTTTGTAACACGTGGTTAACGTTGTAACACGTGGTTAACTTTGTAACACGTTAACGTTGTAACACGTGGTTAACTTTGTAACACATGGTTAACGTTGTAACACGTGGTTAACGTTGTAACACGTGGTTAACTTTGTAACACGTGGTTAACTTTGTAACACGTGGTTAACGTTGTAACACGTGGTTAACTTTGTAACACGTGGTTAACGTTGTAACACGTGGTTAACTTTCGAACACGTGGTTAACGTTGCAACACGTTAACTTTGTAACACGTGGTTAACTTTGTAACACGTGGTTAACGTTGTAACACGTGGTTAACGTTGTAACACGTGGTTAACTTTCGAACACATGGTTAACTTTCGAACACATGGTTAACTTTCGAACACGTGGTTAACGTTGCAACACGTAAACGTTGTAACACGTGGTTAACTTTGTAACACTTGGTTAACTTTGTAACACGTGGTTAACTTTGTAACACGTTAACGTTGTAACACGTGGTTAACTTTGTAACACGTTAACGTTGTAGCACGTGGTTAACTTTGTAACTCGTGGTTAACTTTGTAACACATTAACTTTGTAACACGTGGTTAACGTTGTAACACGTGGTTAACGTTGTAACACGTGGTTAACTTTCGAACACGTGGTTAACGTTGCAACACGTTAACGTTGTAACACGTGGTTAACTTTGTAAGACGTGGTTAACTTTGTAACATATGGTTCACGTTGTAACACATGGTTGACTTTCTAACACGTTAACTTTGTAACACGTGGTTAACTTTGTAACACGTGGTTAACGTTGTAACACGTGGTTAACTTTGTAACACATTAACTTTGTAACACATGGTTAACTTTCGAACACGTGGTTAACGTTGCAACACGTTAACGTTGTAACACGTGGTTGACTTTCTAACACGTTGACTTTGTAACACGTGGTTAACTTTGTAACACGTGGTTAACTTTGTAACACGTGGTTAACTTTGTGACTCGTGGTTAACTTTGTAACACGTTAACTTTGTAACACATGGTTAACGTTGTAACACGTGGTTAACTTTGTAACACGTTAACGTTGTAACACGTAGTTAACGTTGTAACACGTGGTTCACTTTGTAAGACGTGGTTCACTTTGTAAGACGTGGTTAACTTTGTAACAAGTGGTTAACGTTGTAACACATTAACTTTGTAACACATGGTTAACGTTGTAACACGTGGTTAACTTTGTAAATCGTGGTTAACTTTGTAAATCGTGGTTAACTTTTTAACACGTTAACTTTGTAACACGTGGTTAACTTTGTAACACGTGGTTAATGTTGTAACACGTGGTTAACGTTGTAACACGTGGTTAACTTTGTAACACGTGGTTAACTTTGTAACACGTGGTTAACGTTGTAACACGTGGTTAACGTTGTAACACGTGGTTAACTTTGTAATATGTTAACTTTGTAACACATAGTTAACGTTGTAACACGTGGTTAACTTTGTAACACGTGGTTAACTTTGTAACACGTGGTTAACTTTGTAACACGTGGTTAACGTTGTAACACGTGGTTAACGTTGTAACACGTGGTTAACTTTGTAACACGTGGTTAACGTTGTAACACGTGGTTAACTTTGTAACACGTGGTTAACGTTGTAACACGTGGTTAACTTTGTAACACGTGGTTAACTTTCGAACACGTGGTTAACTTTCGAACACGTGGTTAACTTTCGAACACGTGGTTAACATTGCAACACGTTTACGTTGTAACACGTGGTTGACTTTCTAACACGTTAACTTTGTAACACGTGGTTAACGTTGTAACACTTGGTTAACTTTGTAACTCGTGGTTAACTTTGTAACACATTAACTTTGTAACACATGGTTAACATTGTAACACGTGGCTGACTTTGTAACACGTGGTTAACTTTGTAACACGTGGTTAACTTTGTAACACATTGTGAACATTGTAACACGTGGTTAACGTAACACGTGGTTAACGTTGTAACTCGTGGTTAACTTTGTAACACGTGGTTAACTTTGTAATATGTTAACTTTGTAACACATAGTTAACGTTGTAACACGTGGTTAACTTTGTAACACGTGGTTAACTTTGTAACACGTGGTTAACTTTGTAACACGTGGTTAACGTTGTAACACGTGGTTAACTTTGTAACACGTGGTTAACGTTGTAACACGTGGTTAACTTTGTAACACGTGGTTAACTTTCGAACACGTGGTTAACTTTCGAACACGTGGTTAACATTGCAACACGTTTACGTTGTAACACGTGGTTGACTTTCTAACACGTTAACTTTGTAACACGTGGTTAACGTTGTAACACGTGGTTAACTTTGTAACTCGTGGTTAACTTTGTAACACATTAACTTTGTAACACATGGTTAACATTGTAACACGTGGCTAACTTTGTAACTCGTGGTTAACTTTGTAACACGTGGTTAACTTTGTAACACGTTAACTTTGTAACACGTTAACTTTGTAACACATGGTTAACGTTGTAACACGTGGTTAACTTTGTAACACGTGGTTAACTTTGTAACTCGTGGTTAACTTTGTAACTCGTGGTTAACTGTGTAACACATTAACTTAGTAACACATGGTTAACTTTGTAACACGTGGTTATCTTTGTAACTCGTGGTTAACTTTGTAACACATGATTAACATTGTAACACGTGGTTATCTTTGTAACTCGTGGTTAACTTTGTAACATGTTAACTTTGTAACTCGTGGTTAACGTTGTAACACGTGGTTAACTTTGTAACACGTGGTTAACTTTGTAACACGTGGTTAACTTTGTAACACGTGGTTAACTTTGTAACACGTGGTTAACGTTGTAGCACATGGTTAACGTTGTAACACGTGGTTAAATTTGTAACTCGTGGTTAACTTTGTAACTCGTGGTAAACGTTGCAACACGTGGTAAACGTTGCAACACGTGGTTAACGTTGCAACACGTGGTTAACTTTGTAACACGTGGTTAACGTTGTAACACGTGGTTAACGTTGTAACACGTGGTTAACGTTGTAACACGTGGTTAACTTCGTAACTCGTGGTTAACGTTGTAAATCGTGGTTAACGTTGTAACACGTGGTTAACTTCGTAACTCGTGGTTAACTTTGTAACACGTTAACTTTGTAACACGTGGTTAACGTTGTAACACGTGGTTAACGTTGTAACACGTGGTTAACTTTGTAAGACGTGGTTAACGTTGTAAGACGTGGTTAACGTTGTAAGACGTGGTTAACTTTGTAACTCGTGGTTAACTTTGTAACTCGTGGTTAACTTTCGAACACGTGGTTAACGTTGCAACAAGTGGTTAACGTTGCAACACGTGGTTAACTTTGTAACACGTGGTTAACTTTGTAACTCGTGGTTAACTTTGTAACACGTTAACGTTGTAACATGTGGTTAACGTTGTAACACGTGGTTAACGTTGTAACACGTGGTTAACGTTGTAACACGTGGTAAACTTTGTAACACGTGGTTAACATTGTAACTCGTGGTTAACTTTGTAACACGTGGTTAACTTTGTAAGACGTGGTTAACGTAACACGTGGTTAACGTTGTAACACGTGGTTAACTTTGTAACACGTGGTTAACTTTCGAACACGTGGTTAACGTTGCAACACGTGGTTCACTTTGTAACACGTGGTTAACTTTCGAACACGTGGTTAACGTTGCAACACATTAACGTTGCAACACATTAACATTGCAACACGTTAACGTTGTAACACGTGGTTGACTTTCTAACACGTTAACTTTGTAACACGTGGTTAACTTTGTAACACGTTAACTTTGTAACACGTGGTTAACGTTGTAACTCGTGGTTAACTTTGTAACACATGGTTAACATTGTAACACGTGGCTAACTTTGTAACACGTGGTTAACTTTGTAACACGTGGTTAACTTTGTAACACGTGGTTAACTTTGTAACACGTTAACTTTGTAACACATGGTTAACTTTGTAACACTTGGTTAACGTTGTAACACTTGGTTAACGTTGTAACACGTGGTTAACTTTGTAACACGTGGTTAACATTGTAACACGTGGTTAACATTGTAACACGTGGTTAACGTTGTAACACGTGGTTAACGTTGTAACTCGTGGTTAACTTTGTAACACGTGGTTAACTTTGTAATATGTTAACTTTGTAACCCATGGTTAACGTTGTAACACGTGGTTAACTTTGTAACACGTGGTTAACTTTGTAAATCGTGGTTAACTTTGTAACACGTGGTTAACGTTGTAACACGTGGTTAACGTTGTAACACGTGGTTAACTTTGTAAATCGTGGTTAACGTTGTAACACGTGGTTAACTTTGTAAATCGTGGTTAACTTTGTAAATCGTGGTTAACTTTGAAACACGTGGTTAACGTTGTAACACGTGGTTAACGTTGTAACACGTGGTTAACGTTGTAACACGTGGTTAACGTTGTAACACGTGGTTAACGTTGTAACACGTGGTTAACTTTGTAACTCGTGGTTAACTTTGTAACACATTAACTTTGTAACACATGGTTAACTTTGTAACACGTTAACTTTGTAACACGTGGTTAACTTTGTAAGACGTTAACTTTGTAACACGTGGTTAACGTTGTAACACGTGGTTAACTTTGTAACTCGTGGTTAACTTTGTAACACGTGGTTAACGTTGTAACACGTGGTTAACGTT
Organism: Lycodopsis pacificus; assembly: GCA_028022725.1. Classification (NCBI taxonomy): domain Eukaryota; kingdom Metazoa; phylum Chordata; class Actinopteri; order Perciformes; family Zoarcidae; genus Lycodopsis; species Lycodopsis pacificus. The sequence continues at coordinate 1,231,045 of CM051692.1, forward strand.
GTAACACGTGGTTAACGTTGTAACACGTGGTTAACGTTGTAACACGTGGTTAACTTTGTAAATCGTGGTTAACGTTGTAACACGTGGTTAACTTTGTAAATCGTGGTTAACTTTGTAAATCGTGGTTAACTTTGAAACACGTGGTTAACGTTGTAACACGTGGTTAACGTTGTAACACGTGGTTAACGTTGTAACACGTGGTTAACGTTGTAACACGTGGTTAACTTTGTAACTCGTGGTTAACTTTGTAACACATTAACTTTGTAACACATGGTTAACATTGTAACACGTGGTTAACGTTGTAACACGTGGTTAACTTTCGAACACGTTAACTTTGTAACACGTTAACTTTGTAACACGTTAACTTTGTAACACGTGGTTAACTTTGTAAGACGTTAACTTTGTAACACGTGGTTAACTTTCGAACACGTTAACTTTGTAACACGTGGTTAACTTTGTAACACGTTAACTTTGTAACACGTGGTTAACGTTGTAACACGTGGTTAACTTTGTAACTCGTGGTTAACTTTGTAACACATTAACTTTGTAACACATGGTTAACATTGTAACACGTGGTTAACGTTGTAACACGTGGTTAACGTTGTAACACGTGGTTAACTTTCGAACACGTGGTTAAGTTTCGAACACGTGGTGAACGTTGCAACACGTTAACATTGTAACACGTTAACATTGTAAGACGTGGTTAACTTTGTAACATATGGTTCACGTTGTAACACATGGTTGACTTTCTAACACGTTAACTTTGTAACACGTGGTTAACTTTGTAACACGTGGTTAACGTTGTAACACGTGGTTAACTTTGTAACACATTAACTTTGTAACACATGGTTAACTTTCGAACACGTGGTTAACGTTGTAACTCGTGGTTAACTTTGTAACACGTTAACTTTGTAACATATGGTTAACGTTGTAACATGTGGTTAACTTTGTAACACGTTAACGTTGTAACAAGTGGTTAACGTTGTAACACATTAACTTTGTAACAAGTGGTTAACGTTGTAACACGTGGTTAACTTTGTAAATCGTGGTTAACTTTGTAAATCGTGGTTAACTTTGTAACACGTGGTTAACTTTGTAACACGTGGTTAACGTTGTAACACGTGGTTAACGTTGTAACACGTGGTTAACGTTGTAACACGTGGTTAACGTTGTAACACGTGGTTAACTTTCGAACACGTGGTTAACTTTCGAACACGTGGTTAACTTTCGAACACGTTAACTTTGTAACACGTTAACTTTGTAACACGTGGTTAACTTTCGAACACGTTAACTTTGTAACACGTGGTTAACTTTCGAACACGTTAACTTTGTAACACGTGGTTAACGTTGTAACATGTGGTTAACTTTGTAACACGTTAACGTTGTAACAAGTGGTTAACGTTGTAACACATTAACTTTGTAACAAGTGGTTAACGTTGTAACACGTGGTTAACTTTGTAAATCGTGGTTAACTTTGTAAATCGTGGTTAACTTTGTAACTCGTTAACTTTGTAACACGTGGTTAACGTTGTAACACGTGGTTAACGTTGTAACACGTGGTTAACTTTGTAACACGTGGTTAACGTTGTAACACGTGGTTAACTTTGTAACACGTGGTTAACGTTGTAACACGTGGTTAACGTTGTAACACGTGGTTAACTTTCGAACACGTGGTTAACTTTCGAACACGTGGTTAACTTTCGAACACGTTAACTTTGTAACACGTTAACTTTGTAACACGTGGTTAACTTTCGAACACGTTAACTTTGTAACACGTGGTTAACTTTCAAACACGTTAACTTTGTAACACGTGGTTAACGTTGTAACACGTGGTTAACTTTGTAACTCGTGGTTAACTTTGTAACTCGTGGTTAACTTTGTAACACATTAACTTTGTAACACATGGTTAACATTGTAACACGTGGTTAACTTTGTAACACGTGGTTAACTTTGTAACACGTTAACTTTGTAACACGTTAACTTTGTAACACATGGTTAACGTTGTAACACGTGGTTAACTTTGTAACACGTGGTTAACGTTGTAACACGTGGTTAACTTTGTAACACGTGGTTAACTTTGTAACACGTGGTTAACTTTGTAACACGTTAACTTTGTAACACATGGTTAACGTTGTAACACGTGGTTAACTTTGTAAGTCGTGGTTAACTTTGAAACACGTTAACTTTGTAACACGTGGTTAACGTTGTAACACGTGGTTAACTTTGTAACACGTTAACGTTGTAACACGTGGTTAACTTTGTAACACATGGTTAACGTTGTAACACGTGGTTAACGTTGTAACACGTGGTTAACTTTGTAACACGTGGTTAACTTTGTAACACGTGGTTAACGTTGTAACACGTGGTTAACTTTGTAACACGTGGTTAACGTTGTAACACGTGGTTAACTTTCGAACACGTGGTTAACGTTGCAACACGTTAACTTTGTAACACGTGGTTAACTTTGTAACACGTGGTTAACGTTGTAACACGTGGTTAACGTTGTAACACGTGGTTAACTTTCGAACACATGGTTAACTTTCGAACACATGGTTAACTTTCGAACACGTGGTTAACGTTGCAACACGTAAACGTTGTAACACGTGGTTAACTTTGTAACACTTGGTTAACTTTGTAACACGTGGTTAACTTTGTAACACGTTAACGTTGTAACACGTGGTTAACTTTGTAACACGTTAACGTTGTAGCACGTGGTTAACTTTGTAACTCGTGGTTAACTTTGTAACACATTAACTTTGTAACACGTGGTTAACGTTGTAACACGTGGTTAACGTTGTAACACGTGGTTAACTTTCGAACACGTGGTTAACGTTGCAACACGTTAACGTTGTAACACGTGGTTAACTTTGTAAGACGTGGTTAACTTTGTAACATATGGTTCACGTTGTAACACATGGTTGACTTTCTAACACGTTAACTTTGTAACACGTGGTTAACTTTGTAACACGTGGTTAACGTTGTAACACGTGGTTAACTTTGTAACACATTAACTTTGTAACACATGGTTAACTTTCGAACACGTGGTTAACGTTGCAACACGTTAACGTTGTAACACGTGGTTAACTTTGTAACACGTGGTTAACTTTGTAACACGTGGTTAACTTTGTGACTCGTGGTTAACTTTGTAACACGTTAACTTTGTAACACATGGTTAACGTTGTAACACGTGGTTAACTTTGTAACACGTTAACGTTGTAACACGTAGTTAACGTTGTAACACGTGGTTCACTTTGTAAGACGTGGTTCACTTTGTAAGACGTGGTTAACTTTGTAACAAGTGGTTAACGTTGTAACACATTAACTTTGTAACACATGGTTAACGTTGTAACACGTGGTTAACTTTGTAAATCGTGGTTAACTTTGTAAATCGTGGTTAACTTTTTAACACGTTAACTTTGTAACACGTGGTTAACTTTGTAACACGTGGTTAATGTTGTAACACGTGGTTAACGTTGTAACACGTGGTTAACTTTGTAACACGTGGTTAACTTTGTAACACGTGGTTAACGTTGTAACACGTGGTTAACGTTGTAACACGTGGTTAACTTTGTAATATGTTAACTTTGTAACACATAGTTAACGTTGTAACACGTGGTTAACTTTGTAACACGTGGTTAACTTTGTAACACGTGGTTAACTTTGTAACACGTGGTTAACGTTGTAACACGTGGTTAACGTTGTAACACGTGGTTAACTTTGTAACACGTGGTTAACGTTGTAACACGTGGTTAACTTTGTAACACGTGGTTAACGTTGTAACACGTGGTTAACTTTGTAACACGTGGTTAACTTTCGAACACGTGGTTAACTTTCGAACACGTGGTTAACTTTCGAACACGTGGTTAACATTGCAACACGTTTACGTTGTAACACGTGGTTGACTTTCTAACACGTTAACTTTGTAACACGTGGTTAACGTTGTAACACTTGGTTAACTTTGTAACTCGTGGTTAACTTTGTAACACATTAACTTTGTAACACATGGTTAACATTGTAACACGTGGCTGACTTTGTAACACGTGGTTAACTTTGTAACACGTGGTTAACTTTGTAACACATTGTGAACATTGTAACACGTGGTTAACGTAACACGTGGTTAACGTTGTAACTCGTGGTTAACTTTGTAACACGTGGTTAACTTTGTAACACGTGGTTAACGTTGTAACACGTGGTTAACTTTGTAACACGTGGTTAACGTTGTAACACGTGGTTAACGTTGTAACACGTGGTTAACGTTGTAACACGTGGTTAACTTTGTAACACGTGGTTAACTTTCGAACACGTGGTTAACTTTCGAACACGTGGTTAACATTGCAACACGTTTACGTTGTAACACGTGGTTGACTTTCTAACACGTTAACTTTGTAACACGTGGTTAACGTTGTAACACGTGGTTAACTTTGTAACTCGTGGTTAACTTTGTAACACATTAACTTTGTAACACATGGTTAACATTGTAACACGTGGCTAACTTTGTAACTCGTGGTTAACTTTGTAACACGTGGTTAACTTTGTAACACGTTAACTTTGTAACACGTTAACTTTGTAACACATGGTTAACGTTGTAACACGTGGTTAACTTTGTAACACGTGGTTAACTTTGTAACTCGTGGTTAACTTTGTAACTCGTGGTTAACTGTGTAACACATTAACTTAGTAACACATGGTTAACTTTGTAACACGTGGTTATCTTTGTAACTCGTGGTTAACTTTGTAACACATGATTAACATTGTAACACGTGGTTATCTTTGTAACTCGTGGTTAACTTTGTAACATGTTAACTTTGTAACTCGTGGTTAACTTTGTAACACGTGGTAAACTTTGTAACACGTGGTTAACGTTGTAACACGTGGTTAACTTTGTAAATCGTGGTTAACTTTGTAACACGTGGTTAACATTGTAACACGTGGTTAACATTGTAACACGTGGTTAACATTGTAACACGTTAACTTTGTAACACGTTAACTTTGTAACTCGTGGTTAACTTTGTAACACGTTAACATTGTAACTCGTGGTTAACTTTGTAACACGTTAACATTGTAACTCGTGGTTAACTTTGTAACACGTGGTTAACTTTGTAACTCGTGGTTAACTTTGTAACACGTTAACTTTGTAACACATTGTTAACATTGTAACACGTGGTTAACTTTCTAACACCTGGTTAACGTTGTAACTCGTGGTTAACTTTGTAACACGTGGTTAACTTTGTAACACGTGGTTAACTTTGTAACACGTGGTTAACGTTGTAACACGTTAACTTTGTAACACATGGTTAACGTTGTAACACAGGGTTAACTTTGTAACTCGTGGTTAACTTTGTAACACGTTAACTTTGTAACACATGGTTAACGTTGTAACACGTTAACGTTGTAACACGTTAACGTTGTAACACGTAGTTAACGTTGTAACACGTGGTTAACTTTGTAACACGTGGTTAACTTTGTAACTGGTGGTTAACTTTGTAACTCGTGGTTAACTTCGTAACACGTGGTTAACGTTGTAACACATTAACTTTGTAACACATGGTTAACGTTGTAACACGTGGTTAACTTTGTAACTCGTGGTTAACTTTGTAACTCGTGGTTAACTTTGTAACACGTGGTAAACGTTGCAACACGTGGTTAACGTTGCAACACGTGGTTAACTTTGTAACACGTGGTTAACGCTGTAACACGTGGTTAACTTTGTAACTCGTGGTTAACGTTGTAACACGTGGTTAACTTCGTAACACGTGGTTAACTTCGTAACTCGTGGTTAACTTCGTAACTCGTGGTTAACTTTGTAACACGTTAACTTTGTCACACATGGTTAACGTTGTAACACGTGGTTAACGTTGTAACACGTGGTTAACTTTGTAAGACGTGGTTAACTTTGTAAGACGTGGTTAACGTTGTAAGACGTGGTTAACGTTGTAACACGTGTTTAACTTTGTAACACGTGGTTAACTTTGTAATATGTTAACTTTGTAACACATGGTTAACGTTGTAACACGTGGTTAACTTTGTAACACGTGGTTAACTTTGTAACACGTGGTTAACTTTGTAACACGTGGTTAACGTTGTAGCACATGGTTAACGTTGTAACACGTGGTTAAATTTGTAACTCGTGGTTAACTTTGTAACTCGTGGTAAACGTTGCAACACGTGGTAAACGTTGCAACACGTGGTTAACGTTGCAACACGTGGTTAACTTTGTAACACGTGGTTAACGTTGTAACACGTGGTTAACGTTGTAACACGTGGTTAACGTTGTAACACGTGGTTAACGTTGTAACACGTGGTTAACTTCGTAAGTCGTGGTTAACGTTGTAAATCGTGGTTAACGTTGTAACACGTGGTTAACTTCGTAACTCGTGGTTAACTTTGTAACACGTTAACTTTGTAACACGTGGTTAACGTTGTAACACGTGGTTAACGTTGTAACACGTGGTTAACTTTGTAAGACGTGGTTAACGTTGTAAGACGTGGTTAACGTTGTAAGACGTGGTTAACGTTGTAAGACGTGGTTAACTTTGTAACTCGTGGTTAACTTTGTAACTCGTGGTTAACTTTCGAACACGTGGTTAACGTTGCAACAAGTGGTTAACGTTGCAACACGTGGTTAACTTTGTAACACGTGGTTAACTTTGTAACTCGTGGTTAACTTTGTAACACGTTAACGTTGTAACATGTGGTTAACGTTGTAACACGTGGTTAACGTTGTAACACGTGGTAAACTTTGTAACACGTGGTTAACATTGTAACTCGTGGTTAACTTTGTAACACGTGGTTAACATTGTAACACGTTAACTTTGTAACACGTTAACTTTGTAACACGTTAACTTTGTAACTCGTGGTTAACTTTGTAACACGTTAACATTGTAACTCGTGGTTAACTTTGTAACACGTGGTTAACTTTGTGACACGTTAACTTTGTAACACATGGTTAACGTTGTAACACGTGGTTAACTTTGTAACACGTGGTTAACTTTGTAAGACCTGGTTAACTTTGTAACACGTTAACTTTGTAACTCGTGGTTAACTTTGTAACACGTTAACTTTGTAACACGTGGTTAACTTTGTAACTCGTGGTTAACTTTGTAACTCGTGGTTAACTTTGTAACACGTTGTTAACTTTGTAATACGTGGTTAACGTTGTAACACGTGGTTAACGTTGCAACACGTGGTTAACTTTGTAACACGTGGTTCACGTTGTAACACGTGGTTCACGTTGTAACACGTGGTTAACTTTGTAACACGTGGTTAACTTTGTAACACGTGGTTAACTTTGTAAGACGTGGTTAACGTAACACGTGGTTAACGTTGTAACACGTGGTTAACTTTGTAACACGTGGTTAACTTTCGAACACGTGGTTAACGTTGCAACACGTGGTTCACTTTGTAACACGTGGTTAACTTTCGAACACGTGGTTAACGTTGCAACACATTAACGTTGCAACACATTAACATTGCAACACGTTAACGTTGTAACACGTGGTTGACTTTCTAACACGTTAACTTTGTAACACGTGGTTAACTTTGTAACACGTTAACTTTGTAACACGTGGTTAACGTTGTAACTCGTGGTTAACTTTGTAACTCGTGGTTAACTTTGTAACACATTAACTTTGTAACACATGGTTAACATTGTAACACGTGGCTAACTTTGTAACACGTGGTTAACTTTGTAACACGTGGTTAACTTTGTAACACGTGGTTAACTTTGTAACACGTTAACTTTGTAACACATGGTTAACTTTGTAACACTTGGTTAACGTTGTAACACTTGGTTAACGTTGTAACACGTGGTTAACTTTGTAACACGTGGTTAACATTGTAACACGTGGTTAACATTGTAACACGTGGTTAACGTTGTAACACGTGGTTAACGTTGTAACTCGTGGTTAACTTTGTAACACGTGGTTAACTTTGTAATATGTTAACTTTGTAACCCATGGTTAACGTTGTAACACGTGGTTAACTTTGTAACACGTGGTTAACTTTGTAAATCGTGGTTAACTTTGTAACACGTGGTTAACGTTGTAACACGTGGTTAACGTTGTAACACGTGGTTAACGTTGTAACACGTGGTTAACGTTGTAACACGTGGTTAACTTTGTAAATCGTGGTTAACGTTGTAACACGTGGTTAACTTTGTAAATCGTGGTTAACTTTGTAAATCGTGGTTAACTTTGAAACACGTTAACTTCGTAACACGTGGTTAACGTTGTAACACGTGGTTAACGTTGTAACACGTGGTTAACGTTGTAACACGTGGTTAACGTTGTAACACGTGGTTAACTTTGTAACTCGTGGTTAACTTTGTAACACATTAACTTTGTAACACATGGTTAACATTGTAACACGTGGTTAACGTTGTAACACGTGGTTAACTTTCGAACACGTTAACTTTGTAACACGTTAACTTTGTAACACGTTAACTTTGTAACACGTGGTTAACTTTGTAAGACGTTAACTTTGTAACACGTGGTTAACTTTCGAACACGTTAACTTTGTAACACGTGGTTAACTTTGTAACACGTTAACTTTGTAACACGTGGTTAACGTTGTAACACGTGGTTAACTTTGTAACTCGTGGTTAACTTTGTAACACATTAACTTTGTAACACATGGTTAACATTGTAACACGTGGTTAACGTTGTAACACGTGGTTAACGTTGTAACACGTGGTTAACGTTGTAACACGTGGTTAACTTTCGAACACGTGGTTAAGTTTCGAACACGTGGTGAACGTTGCAACACGTTAACATTGTAACACGTGGTTAACTTTGTAAGACGTGGTTAACTTTGTAACATATGGTTCACGTTGTAACACATGGTTGACTTTCTAACACGTTAACTTTGTAACACGTGGTTAACTTTGTAACACGTGGTTAACTTTGTAACACGTGGTTAACTTTGTAACACGTGGTTAACGTTGTAACACGTGGTTAACTTTGTAACACATTAACTTTGTAACACATGGTTAACTTTCGAACACGTGGTTAACGTTGTAACTCGTGGTTAACTTTGTAACACATTAACTTTGTAACAAGTGGTTAACGTTGTAACACGTGGTTAACTTTGTAAATCGTGGTTAACTTTGTAAATCGTGGTTAACTTTGTAACACGTGGTTAACTTTGTAACACGTGGTTAACGTTGTAACACGTGGTTAACGTTGTAACACGTGGTTAACGTTGTAACACGTGGTTAACGTTGTAACACGTGGTTAACTTTCGAACACGTGGTTAACTTTCGAACACGTGGTTAACTTTCGAACACGTTAACTTTGTAACACGTTAACTTTGTAACACGTGGTTAACTTTCGAACACGTTAACTTTGTAACACGTGGTTAACTTTCGAACACGTTAACTTTGTAACACGTGGTTAACGTTGTAACATGTGGTTAACTTTGTAACACGTTAACGTTGTAACAAGTGGTTAACGTTGTAACACATTAACTTTGTAACAAGTGGTTAACGTTGTAACACGTGGTTAACTTTGTAAATCGTGGTTAACTTTGTAAATCGTGGTTAACTTTGTAACTCGTTAACTTTGTAACACGTGGTTAACGTTGTAACACGTGGTTAACGTTGTAACACGTGGTTAACTTTGTAACACGTGGTTAACGTTGTAACACGTGGTTAACTTTGTAACACGTGGTTAACGTTGTAACACGTGGTTAACGTTGTAACACGTGGTTAACTTTCGAACACGTGGTTAACTTTCGAACACGTGGTTAACTTTCGAACACGTTAACTTTGTAACACGTTAACTTTGTAACACGTGGTTAACTTTCGAACACGTTAACTTTGTAACACGTGGTTAACGTTGTAACACGTGGTTAACTTTGTAACTCGTGGTTAACTTTGTAACTCGTGGTTAACTTTGTAACACATTAACTTTGTAACACATGGTTAACATTGTAACACGTGGTTAACTTTGTAACACGTGGTTAACTTTGTAACACGTTAACTTTGTAACACGTTAACTTTGTAACACGTTAACTTTGTAACACATGGTTAACGTTGTAACACGTGGTTAACTTTGTAACACGTGGTTAACGTTGTAACACGTGGTTAACTTTGTAACACGTGGTTAACTTTGTAACACGTGGTTAACTTTGTAACACGTGGTTAACTTTGTAACACGTTAACTTTGTAACACATGGTTAACGTTGTAACACGTGGTTAACTTTGTAAGTCGTGGTTAACTTTGAAACACGTTAACTTTGTAACACGTGGTTAACGTTGTAACACGTGGTTAACTTTGTAACACGTTAACGTTGTAACACGTGGTTAACTTTGTAACACATGGTTAACGTTGTAACACGTGGTTAACGTTGTAACACGTGGTTAACTTTGTAACACGTGGTTAACGTTGTAACACGTGGTTAACTTTGTAACACGTGGTTAACTTTGTAACACGTGGTTAACTTTGTGACTCGTGGTTAACTTTGTAACACGTTAACTTTGTAACACATGGTTAACGTTGTAACACGTGGTTAACTTTGTAACACGTTAACGTTGTAACACGTAGTTAACGTTGTAACACGTGGTTCACTTTGTAAGACGTGGTTCACTTTGTAAGACGTGGTTAACTTTGTAACAAGTGGTTAACGTTGTAACACATTAACTTTGTAACACATGGTTAACGTTGTAACACGTGGTTAACTTTGTAAATCGTGGTTAACTTTGTAAATCGTGGTTAACTTTTTAACACGTTAACTTTGTAACACGTGGTTAACTTTGTAATATGTTAACTTTGTAACACATAGTTAACGTTGTAACACGTGGTTAACTTTGTAACACGTGGTTAACTTTGTAACACGTGGTTAACTTTGTAACACGTGGTTAACGTTGTAACACGTGGTTAACGTTGTAACACGTTGTTAACTTTGTAACACGTGGTTAACGTTGTAACACGTGGTTAACTTTGTAACACGTGGTTAACGTTGTAACACGTGGTTAACTTTGTAACACGTGGTTAACTTTCGAACACGTGGTTAACTTTCGAACACGTGGTTAACTTTCGAACACGTGGTTAACTTTCGAACACGTGGTTAACATTGCAACACGTTTACGTTGTAACACGTGGTTGACTTTCTAACACGTTAACTTTGTAACACGTGGTTAACGTTGTAACACTTGGTTAACTTTGTAACTCGTGGTTAACTTTGTAACACATTAACTTTGTAACACATGGTTAACATTGTAACACGTGGCTGACTTTGTAACACGTGGTTAACTTTGTAACACGTGGTTAACTTTGTAACACATTGTGAACATTGTAACACGTGGTTAACGTAACACGTGGTTAACGTTGTAACTCGTGGTTAACTTTGTAACACGTGGTTAACTTTGTAATATGTTAACTTTGTAACACATAGTTAACGTTGTAACACGTGGTTAACTTTGTAACACGTGGTTAACTTTGTAACACGTGGTTAACTTTGTAACACGTGGTTAACGTTGTAACACGTGGTTAACTTTGTAACACGTGGTTAACGTTGTAACACGTGGTTAACGTTGTAACACGTGGTTAACTTTGTAACACGTGGTTAACTTTCGAACACGTGGTTAACTTTCGAACACGTGGTTAACATTGCAACACGTTTACGTTGTAACACGTGGTTGACTTTCTAACACGTTAACTTTGTAACACGTGGTTAACGTTGTAACACGTGGTTAACTTTGTAACTCGTGGTTAACTTTGTAACACATTAACTTTGTAACACATGGTTAACATTGTAACACGTGGCTAACTTTGTAACTCGTGGTTAACTTTGTAACACGTGGTTAACTTTGTAACACGTTAACTTTGTAACACGTTAACTTTGTAACACATGGTTAACGTTGTAACACGTGGTTAACTTTGTAACACGTGGTTAACTTTGTAACTCGTGGTTAACTTTGTAACTCGTGGTTAACTGTGTAACACATTAACTTAGTAACACATGGTTAACTTTGTAACACGTGGTTATCTTTGTAACTCGTGGTTAACTTTGTAACACATGATTAACATTGTAACACGTGGTTATCTTTGTAACTCGTGGTTAACTTTGTAACATGTTAACTTTGTAACTCGTGGTTAACTTTGTAACACGTGGTAAACTTTGTAACACGTGGTTAACGTTGTAACACGTGGTTAACTTTGTAAATCGTGGTTAACTTTGTAACACGTGGTTAACATTGTAACACGTGGTTAACATTGTAACACGTGGTTAACATTGTAACACGTTAACTTTGTAACACGTTAACTTTGTAACTCGTGGTTAACTTTGTAACACGTTAACATTGTAACTCGTGGTTAACTTTGTAACACGTTAACATTGTAACTCGTGGTTAACTTTGTAACACGTGGTTAACTTTGTAACTCGTGGTTAACTTTGTAACACGTTAACTTTGTAACACATTGTTAACATTGTAACACGTGGTTAACTTTCTAACACCTGGTTAACGTTGTAACTCGTGGTTAACTTTGTAACACGTGGTTAACTTTGTAACACGTGGTTAACTTTGTAACACGTGGTTAACGTTGTAACACGTTAACTTTGTAACACATGGTTAACGTTGTAACACAGGGTTAACTTTGTAACTCGTGGTTAACTTTGTAACACGTTAACTTTGTAACACATGGTTAACGTTGTAACACGTTAACGTTGTAACACGTTAACGTTGTAACACGTAGTTAACGTTGTAACACGTGGTTAACTTTGTAACACGTGGTTAACTTTGTAACTGGTGGTTAACTTTGTAACTCGTGGTTAACTTCGTAACACGTGGTTAACGTTGTAACACATTAACTTTGTAACACATGGTTAACGTTGTAACACGTGGTTAACTTTGTAACTCGTGGTTAACTTTGTAACTCGTGGTTAACTTTGTAACACGTGGTAAACGTTGCAACACGTGGTTAACGTTGCAACACGTGGTTAACTTTGTAACACGTGGTTAACGCTGTAACACGTGGTTAACTTTGTAACTCGTGGTTAACGTTGTAACACGTGGTTAACTTCGTAACACGTGGTTAACTTCGTAACTCGTGGTTAACTTCGTAACTCGTGGTTAACTTTGTAACACGTTAACTTTGTCACACATGGTTAACGTTGTAACACGTGGTTAACGTTGTAACACGTGGTTAACTTTGTAAGACGTGGTTAACTTTGTAAGACGTGGTTAACGTTGTAAGACGTGGTTAACGTTGTAACACGTGTTTAACTTTGTAACACGTGGTTAACTTTGTAATATGTTAACTTTGTAACACATGGTTAACGTTGTAACACGTGGTTAACTTTGTAACACGTGGTTAACTTTGTAACACGTGGTTAACTTTGTAACACGTGGTTAACGTTGTAGCACATGGTTAACGTTGTAACACGTGGTTAAATTTGTAACTCGTGGTTAACTTTGTAACTCGTGGTAAACGTTGCAACACGTGGTAAACGTTGCAACACGTGGTTAACGTTGCAACACGTGGTTAACTTTGTAACACGTGGTTAACGTTGTAACACGTGGTTAACGTTGTAACACGTGGTTAACGTTGTAACACGTGGTTAACGTTGTAACACGTGGTTAACTTCGTAAGTCGTGGTTAACGTTGTAAATCGTGGTTAACGTTGTAACACGTGGTTAACTTCGTAACTCGTGGTTAACTTTGTAACACGTTAACTTTGTAACACGTGGTTAACGTTGTAACACGTGGTTAACGTTGTAACACGTGGTTAACTTTGTAAGACGTGGTTAACGTTGTAAGACGTGGTTAACGTTGTAAGACGTGGTTAACTTTGTAACTCGTGGTTAACTTTGTAACTCGTGGTTAACTTTCGAACACGTGGTTAACGTTGCAACAAGTGGTTAACGTTGCAACACGTGGTTAACTTTGTAACACGTGGTTAACTTTGTAACTCGTGGTTAACTTTGTAACACGTTAACGTTGTAACATGTGGTTAACGTTGTAACACGTGGTTAACGTTGTAACACGTGGTTAACGTTGTAACACGTGGTAAACTTTGTAACACGTGGTTAACATTGTAACTCGTGGTTAACTTTGTAACACGTGGTTAACATTGTAACACGTTAACTTTGTAACACGTTAACTTTGTAACACGTTAACTTTGTAACTCGTGGTTAACTTTGTAACACGTTAACATTGTAACTCGTGGTTAACTTTGTAACACGTGGTTAACTTTGTGACACGTTAACTTTGTAACACATGGTTAACGTTGTAACACGTGGTTAACTTTGTAACACGTGGTTAACTTTGTAAGACCTGGTTAACTTTGTAACACGTTAACTTTGTAACTCGTGGTTAACTTTGTAACACGTTAACTTTGTAACACGTGGTTAACTTTGTAACTCGTGGTTAACTTTGTAACTCGTGGTTAACTTTGTAACACGTTGTTAACTTTGTAATACGTGGTTAACGTTGTAACACGTGGTTAACGTTGCAACACGTGGTTAACTTTGTAACACGTGGTTCACGTTGTAACACGTGGTTCACGTTGTAACACGTGGTTAACTTTGTAACACGTGGTTAACTTTGTAACACGTGGTTAACTTTGTAAGACGTGGTTAACGTAACACGTGGTTAACGTTGTAACACGTGGTTAACTTTGTAACACGTGGTTAACTTTCGAACACGTGGTTAACGTTGCAACACGTGGTTCACTTTGTAACACGTGGTTAACTTTCGAACACGTGGTTAACGTTGCAACACATTAACGTTGCAACACATTAACATTGCAACACGTTAACGTTGTAACACGTGGTTGACTTTCTAACACGTTAACTTTGTAACACGTGGTTAACTTTGTAACACGTTAACTTTGTAACACGTGGTTAACGTTGTAACTCGTGGTTAACTTTGTAACTCGTGGTTAACTTTGTAACACATTAACTTTGTAACACATGGTTAACATTGTAACACGTGGCTAACTTTGTAACACGTGGTTAACTTTGTAACACGTGGTTAACTTTGTAACACGTGGTTAACTTTGTAACACGTTAACTTTGTAACACATGGTTAACTTTGTAACACTTGGTTAACGTTGTAACACTTGGTTAACGTTGTAACACGTGGTTAACTTTGTAACACGTGGTTAACATTGTAACACGTGGTTAACATTGTAACACGTGGTTAACGTTGTAACACGTGGTTAACGTTGTAACTCGTGGTTAACGTTGTAACTCGTGGTTAACTTTGTAACACGTGGTTAACTTTGTAATATGTTAACTTTGTAACCCATGGTTAACGTTGTAACACGTGGTTAACTTTGTAACACGTGGTTAACTTTGTAAATCGTGGTTAACTTTGTAACACGTGGTTAACGTTGTAACACGTGGTTAACGTTGTAACACGTGGTTAACGTTGTAACACGTGGTTAACGTTGTAACACGTGGTTAACGTTGTAACACGTGGTTAACTTTGTAAATCGTGGTTAACGTTGTAACACGTGGTTAACTTTGTAAATCGTGGTTAACTTTGTAAATCGTGGTTAACTTTGAAACACGTTAACTTCGTAACACGTGGTTAACGTTGTAACACGTGGTTAACGTTGTAACACGTGGTTAACGTTGTAACACGTGGTTAACGTTGTAACACGTGGTTAACTTTGTAACTCGTGGTTAACTTTGTAACACATTAACTTTGTAACACATGGTTAACATTGTAACACGTGGTTAACGTTGTAACACGTGGTTAACTTTCGAACACGTTAACTTTGTAACACGTTAACTTTGTAACACGTTAACTTTGTAACACGTGGTTAACTTTGTAAGACGTTAACTTTGTAACACGTGGTTAACTTTCGAACACGTTAACTTTGTAACACGTGGTTAACTTTGTAACACGTTAACTTTGTAACACGTGGTTAACGTTGTAACACGTGGTTAACTTTGTAACTCGTGGTTAACTTTGTAACACATTAACTTTGTAACACATGGTTAACATTGTAACACGTGGTTAACGTTGTAACACGTGGTTAACGTTGTAACACGTGGTTAACGTTGTAACACGTGGTTAACTTTCGAACACGTGGTTAAGTTTCGAACACGTGGTGAACGTTGCAACACGTTAACATTGTAACACGTGGTTAACTTTGTAAGACGTGGTTAACTTTGTAACATATGGTTCACGTTGTAACACATGGTTGACTTTCTAACACGTTAACTTTGTAACACGTGGTTAACTTTGTAACACGTGGTTAACTTTGTAACACGTGGTTAACTTTGTAACACGTGGTTAACGTTGTAACACGTGGTTAACTTTGTAACACATTAACTTTGTAACACATGGTTAACTTTCGAACACGTGGTGAACGTTGTAACTCGTGGTTAACTTTGTAACACATTAACTTTGTAACAAGTGGTTAACGTTGTAACACGTGGTTAACTTTGTAAATCGTGGTTAACTTTGTAAATCGTGGTTAACTTTGTAACACGTGGTTAACTTTGTAACACGTGGTTAACGTTGTAACACGTGGTTAACGTTGTAACACGTGGTTAACGTTGTAACACGTGGTTAACGTTGTAACACGTGGTTAACTTTCGAACACGTGGTTAACTTTCGAACACGTGGTTAACTTTCGAACACGTTAACTTTGTAACACGTTAACTTTGTAACACGTGGTTAACTTTCGAACACGTTAACTTTGTAACACGTGGTTAACTTTCGAACACGTTAACTTTGTAACACGTGGTTAACGTTGTAACATGTGGTTAACTTTGTAACACGTTAACGTTGTAACAAGTGGTTAACGTTGTAACACATTAACTTTGTAACAAGTGGTTAACGTTGTAACACGTGGTTAACTTTGTAAATCGTGGTTAACTTTGTAAATCGTGGTTAACTTTGTAACTCGTTAACTTTGTAACACGTGGTTAACGTTGTAACACGTGGTTAACGTTGTAACACGTGGTTAACTTTGTAACACGTGGTTAACGTTGTAACACGTGGTTAACTTTGTAACACGTGGTTAACGTTGTAACACGTGGTTAACGTTGTAACACGTGGTTAACTTTCGAACACGTGGTTAACTTTCGAACACGTGGTTAACTTTCGAACACGTTAACTTTGTAACACGTTAACTTTGTAACACGTGGTTAACTTTCGAACACGTTAACTTTGTAACACGTGGTTAACTTTCGAACACGTTAACTTTGTAACACGTGGTTAACGTTGTAACACGTGGTTAACTTTGTAACTCGTGGTTAACTTTGTAACTCGTGGTTAACTTTGTAACACATTAACTTTGTAACACATGGTTAACATTGTAACACGTGGTTAACTTTGTAACACGTGGTTAACTTTGTAACACGTTAACTTTGTAACACGTTAACTTTGTAACACATGGTTAACGTTGTAACACGTGGTTAACTTTGTAACACGTGGTTAACGTTGTAACACGTGGTTAACTTTGTAACACGTGGTTAACTTTGTAACACGTGGTTAACTTTGTAACACGTGGTTAACTTTGTAACACGTTAACTTTGTAACACATGGTTAACGTTGTAACACGTGGTTAACTTTGTAAGTCGTGGTTAACTTTGAAACACGTTAACTTTGTAACACGTGGTTAACGTTGTAACACGTGGTTAACTTTGTAACACGTTAACGTTGTAACACGTGGTTAACTTTGTAACACATGGTTAACGTTGTAACACGTGGTTAACGTTGTAACACGTGGTTAACTTTGTAACACGTGGTTAACGTTGTAACACGTGGTTAACTTTGTAACACGTGGTTAACGTTGTAACACGTGGTTAACGTTGTAACACGTGGTTAACGTTGCAACACGTGGTTAACGTTGCAACACGTTAACTTTGTAACACGTGGTTAACTTTGTAACACGTGGTTAACGTTGTAACACGTGGTTAACGTTGTAACACGTGGTTAACTTTCGAACACATGGTTAACTTTCGAACACATGGTTAACTTTCGAACACGTGGTTAACGTTGCAACACGTAAACGTTGTAACACGTGGTTAACTTTGTAACACTTGGTTAACTTTGTAACACGTGGTTAACTTTGTAACACGTTAACGTTGTAACACGTGGTTAACTTTGTAACACGTTAACGTTGTAACACGTGGTTAACTTTGTAACTCGTGGTTAACTTTGTAACACATTAACTTTGTAACACGTGGTTAACGTTGTAACACGTGGTTAACGTTGTAACACGTGGTTAACTTTCGAACACGTGGTTAACGTTGCAACACGTGGTTAACTTTGTAAGACGTGGTTAACTTTGTAACATATGGTTCACGTTGTAACACATGGTTGACTTTCTAACACGTTAACTTTGTAACACGTGGTTAACTTTGTAACACGTGGTTAACGTTGTAACACGTGGTTAACTTTGTAACACATTAACTTTGTAACACATGGTTAACTTTCGAACACGTGGTTAACGTTGCAACACGTTGACGTTGTAACACGTGGTTGACTTTCTAACACGTTGACTTTGTAACACGTGGTTAACTTTGTAACACGTGGTTAACTTTGTAACACGTGGTTAACTTTGTGACTCGTGGTTAACTTTGTAACACGTTAACTTTGTAACACATGGTTAACGTTGTAACACGTGGTTAACTTTGTAACACGTTAACGTTGTAACACGTAGTTAACGTTGTAACACGTGGTTCACTTTGTAAGACGTGGTTCACTTTGTAAGACGTGGTTAACTTTGTAACAAGTGGTTAACGTTGTAACACATTAACTTTGTAACACATGGTTAACGTTGTAACACGTGGTTAACTTTGTAAATCGTGGTTAACTTTGTAAATCGTGGTTAACTTTTTAACACGTTAACTTTGTAACACGTGGTTAACTTTGTAACACGTGGTTAATGTTGTAACACGTGGTTAACGTTGTAACACGTGGTTAACTTTGTAACACGTGGTTAACTTTGTAACACGTGGTTAACGTTGTAACACGTGGTTAACTTTGTAACACGTGGTTAACGTTGTAACACGTGGTTAACTTTCGAACACGTGGTTAACTTTCGAACACGTTAACTTTGTAACACGTGGTTAACTTTCGAACATGTTAACTTTGTAACACGTGGTTAACGTTGTAACACGTGGTTAACTTTGTAACTCGTGGTTAACTTTGTAACACATTAACTTTGTAACACATGGTTAACGTTGTAACACGTGGTTAACGTTGTAACACGTGGTTAACGTTGTAACTCATGGTTAACTTTGTAACACGTGGTAAACGTTGTAACACGTGGTTAACGTTGTAACACGTGGTTAACTTTGTAACACGTGGTTAACTTTGTAACACGTGGTTAACGTTGTAACACGTGGTTAACGTTGTAACACGTGGTTAACTTTCGAACACGTGGTTCACTTTCGAACACGTGGTTAACGTTGCAACACGTTAACGTTGTAACACGTGGTTAACTTTGTAAGACGTGGTTAACTTTGTAACATATGGTTCACGTTGTAACACATGGTTGACTTTCTAACACGTTGACTTTGTAACACGTGGTTAACTTTGTAACACGTTAACTTTGTAACACGTCGTTAACGTTGTAACACGTGGTTAACTTTGTAACACATTAACTTTGTAACACATGGTTAACTTTCGAACATGTGGTTAACGTTGCAACACGTTAACGTTGTAACACGTGGTTGACTTTCTAACACGTTAACTTTGTAACACATGGTTAACGTTGTAACACGTGGTTCACTTTGTAACACGTGGTTCACTTTGTAAATCGTGGTTAACTTTGTAAATCGTGGTTAACTTTGTAACACGTGGTTAACGTTGTAACACGTGGTTAACTTTGTAACACGTGGTTAACGTTGTAACACGTGGTTAACTTTGTAACACGTGGTTAACGTTGTAACACGTGGTTAACTTTCGAACACGTGGTTAACTTTCGAACACGTGGTTAACTTCCGAACACGTTAACTTTGTAACACGTGGTTAACTTTGTAACACGTGGTTAACGTTGTAACACGTGGTTAACGTTGTAACACGTGGTTAACTTTGTAACTCGTGGTTAACTTTGTAACACATTAACTTTGTAACACATGGTTAACGTTGTAACACGTGGTTAACTTTGTAAATCGTGGTTAACTTTGTAAATCGTGGTTAACTTTGTAAATCGTGGTTAACTTTGTAACACGTTAACTTTGTAACACGTGGTTAACGTTGTAACACGTGGTTAACGTTGTAACACGTGGTTAACTTTGTAACACGTTGTTAACTTTGTAACACGTGGTTAACTTTGTAACACGTGGTTAACGTTGCAACACGTGGTTAACGTTGCAACACGTGGTTAACTTTGTAACACGTGGTTCACGTTGTAACACGTGGTTAACTTTGTAACACGTGGTTAACTTTGTAACACGTGGTTAACTTTGTAAGACGTGGTTAACGTAACACGTGGTTAACGTTGTAACACGTGGTTAACTTTGTAACACGTGGTTAACTTTCGAACACGTGGTTAACGTTGCAACACGTGGTTAACTTTGTAACACGTGGTTAACTTTCGAACACGTGGTTAACGTTGCAACACATTAACGTTGCAACACATTAACATTGCAACACGTTAACGTTGTAACACGTGGTTGACTTTCTAACACGTTAACTTTGTAACACGTGGTTAACTTTGTAACACGTTAACTTTGTAACACGTGGTTAACGTTGTAACTCGTGGTTAACTTTGTAACTCGTGGTTAACTTTGTAACACATTAACTTTGTAACACATGGTTAACATTGTAACACGTGGCTAACTTTGTAACACGTGGTTAACTTTGTAACACGTGGTTAACTTTGTAACACGTGGTTAACTTTGTAACACTTGGTTAACGTTGTAACACGTGGTTAACTTTGTAACACGTGGTTAACATTGTAACACGTGGTTAACATTGTAACACGTGGTTAACGTTGTAACACGTGGTTAACGTTGTAACTCGTGGTTAACTTTGTAACACGTGGTTAACTTTGTAAATCGTGGTTAACGTTGTAACACGTGGTTAACTTTGTAAATCGTGGTTAACTTTGTAAATCGTGGTTAACTTCGAAACACGTTAACTTCGTAACACGTGGTTAACGTTGTAACACGTGGTTAACGTTGTAACACGTGGTTAACGTTGTGACACGTGGTTAACTTTGTAACTCGTGGTTAACTTTGTAACACATTAACTTTGTAACACATGGTTAACATTGTAACACGTGGTTAACGTTGTAACACGTGGTTAACTTTCGAACACGTTAACTTTGTAACACGTTAACTTTGTAACACGTTAACTTTGTAACACGTGGTTAACTTTGTAAGACGTTAACTTTGTAACACGTGGTTAACTTTCGAACACGTTAACTTTGTAACACGTGGTTAACTTTGTAACACGTTAACTTTGTAACACGTGGTTAACGTTGTAACACGTGGTTAACTTTGTAACTCGTGGTTAACTTTGTAACACATTAACTTTGTAACACATGGTTAACATTGTAACACGTGGTTAACGTTGTAACACGTGGTTAACGTTGTAACACGTGGTTAACGTTGTAACACGTGGTTAACTTTCGAACACGTGGTTAAGTTTCGAACACGTGGTGAACGTTGCAACACGTTAACATTGTAACACGTGGTTAACTTTGTAAGACGTGGTTAACTTTGTAACATATGGTTCACGTTGTAACACATGGTTGACTTTCTAACACGTTAACTTTGTAACACGTGGTTAACTTTGTAACACGTGGTTAACGTTGTAACACGTGGTTAACTTTGTAACACATTAACTTTGTAACACATGGTTAACTTTCGAACACGTGGTTAACGTTGTAACTCGTGGTTAACTTTGTAACACGTTAACTTTGTAACATATGGTTAACGTTGTAACATGTGGTTAACTTTGTAACACGTTAACGTTGTAACAAGTGGTTAACGTTGTAACACATTAACTTTGTAACAAGTGGTTAACGTTGTAACACGTGGTTAACTTTGTAAATCGTGGTTAACTTTGTAAATCGTGGTTAACTTTGTAACACGTTAACTTTGTAACACGTGGTTAACGTTGTAACACGTGGTTAACGTTGTAACACGTGGTTAACTTTGTAACACGTGGTTAACTTTGTAACACGTGGTTAACGTTGTAACACGTGGTTAACTTTGTAACACGTGGTTAACGTTGTAACACGTGGTTAACGTTGTAACACGTGGTTAACTTTCGAACACGTGGTTAACTTTCGAACACGTGGTTAACTTTCGAACACGTTAACTTTGTAACACGTTAACTTTGTAACACGTGGTTAACTTTCGAACACGTTAACTTTGTAACACGTGGTTAACTTTCGAACACGTTAACTTTGTAACACGTGGTTAACGTTGTAACACGTGGTTAACTTTGTAACTCGTGGTTAACTTTGTAACTCGTGGTTAACTTTGTAACACATTAACTTTGTAACACATGGTTAACATTGTAACACGTGGTTAACGTTGTAACACGTGGTTAACTTTCGAACACGTGGTTAACTTTCGAACACGTTAACTTTGTAACACGCGGTTAACTTTATAACACGTTAACTTTGTAACACGTGGTTAACGTTGTAACACGTGGTTAACTTTGTAACTCGTGGTTAACTTTGTAACACATTAACTTTGTAACACATGGTTAACATTGTAACACGTGGCTAACTTTGTAACACGTGGTTAACGTTGTAACACGTGGTTAACGTTGTAACACGTGGTTAACGTTGTAACACGTGGTTAACGTTGTAACACGTGGTTAACGTTTCAACACGTGGTTAACGTTGCAACACGTGGTTAACGTTGCAACACGTGGTTAACTTTGTAACACGTGGTTAACGTTGCAACACGTTAACGTTGTAACACGTGGTTAACTTTGTAACACGTGGTTAACGTTGTAACACGTGGTGCCTTGTGTGTTGGTAACAACGCCCTGGGAGTGTGTTCTTTAGGAATTTGCTTTTGCCATATAAAATCAATTAGCCAGTCAATGCTGTAACTGCCACGTACACCGATTGACATGTATCCATGTTAATTTGTTTTGCTACCAGGACATCAAATCATTTAAAGTCAATCCTTTGTGGCACAATAACACTTTTAGCCAATACATATTTGGTAGTGATCCACTATCCACAGGAATAGGCAGTTCATTCTCATATGTGAACGTCTTTGTCAGTCATCAGCAGCTTCTGTTTTTTTCAGTAATAACCCATCAATATCAAAAACACAGGAGTACAGCCTCTCCTATCTGCTCCCTCAGTGGCCATTGATCTTGATGGGGACCTTTGACCTGGGCAGTGGCATCATGGCTGAATGAAATCACCTCGTCAGTCAGGGAGGGATTTGCACCGTTGATCTGAACGACTCTGCTCTGTCGATATCAATTAGCAACTACTGCACACACACAACTCCTTACACATATCTTAGCCTAGCTTAGCACAACAACTGGTGGCAGGGGAAACTGTTTGCTACTGTGCAACATTTATATTAAGAATTAATTAAAAAATGATCAAGACCCAAATACTACATAGCTTATTGTGGAGCTTTCAACTCCAACACATGGTTTTCATTTAAAATTTCCGGGATGATGTAAAGACAAAAGTACAAGAGGAGGTGTCACAAAGAACGTCATCAGCCAAACTTGATGATGCTTTTCTTGTTTTCGTTGCAACTTTTAGTTTCACTAAGAGCAATGCAACATGTTCTCATATTACATTACTTTAGCAGATGCTTTTATCCAAAGCAACTTACAATTGTCATTCCATCATATTTCTACACCGTAGGCACAGCTACGGGAGCCATTTTGGGGGTTAAGTGTCTTGCTCATCGACATGCGACAAATGGAGCCGGAGCCGGGAATGGAACCACCAATCTTCTGATTGAAGGACGGCCCTGCTCTCCACTTAGCCACAGTCGCCCACATAATTAGGCAAAATGACCACGATCTCTTCACACTTTGTCTATTTGCATATTTAAATTTCTCCTGAAATGTATAGCTTGCTAGCTTTTGATAATGCTTCATATTTAAACATAAACTTTCAGAAAACTTCATGTAAATAATCAACTGGTGATATCTTTTCGTTCTTTTTTTACCCTATTCACCTGTAATGTTTTTAAAATGTAATTTAACTAAACATCTCTTTAAAGGACGTTTTCTCAGAAGGTTTTCTTAAAGAAGGGTTTGTTGATATATCATTTCTAGCCTGATTTATTCAATTTAATTTTTAATTTTTGTCAAGCCCAAAATCACAAATCACAAATCTGCCTCAGAGGGCTTTACAATCTGTACATATGCGACATCCTCTGACCTGGAACCCTCACATCAGAACAGGAAGAACTCCCCAAAACACCCTTTGAGGGGGAGAAAAGAGGGAGAGACCTTAGAGAGCAACAGAGGAGGATCCTCTCACAGGATGGACAGAAGTGTGATAGATGTCATGTGTACAGAATGAATAGCATAACAGAGTTATAACACATTCAATGCATATGACAGAACCACAGCAGGGGGCCAGACCAGGTCCAGATATAACCAGGATCCATGGAAACCTGTGAGGTGAGAAAGCACAAAGACTGGTGAAGAAGCAAAGTCAGGAATGTGCGTTAATGGTATCAGTAATATAAAATAGTAATGTGAGTAATAATAAAAGTGATATCAGCAGTTGGAGTCAGCAGGGCCATGGCTGGAAGAAGGACCAGGGTCAAGATAAAACCAGGATCCATGAAACCTGAGAGGAGAGAAAGCACAAAGACTCTGGGGAAGAAGGAAAGTCAGTAATGTGCCTGGGACATGAATTCATACAGAAGGAGATGAAGACAATACAACTATTTATTCTTAAAAACATGTCAAAAGAATGGAATGGAATCAGCCGTTGCCACGTTGAGAGCCTTAAATGCTCCCAATCTTGGATAAAGCATATTTAAATTCTATATCTGGATTTTTAGGACGACAAAACATACAGAACAATATCTGGTGTGGACATTTTATTAAAGTTGTGTGGACAAAAGACGCCGTCAATTGTGAAGGCTGTGACAGACAATCACAAGCAACACAAGTGTTCTGTCGGATACTCTCCGCTGTGAAGATGGCCTCTAATGCAGCCCAGAGGAGAAGGAAAGGGAACGCCGTGCATTCCTCCTCTTCATCATTCTGTTCCAACACAGTCCAGAAGAAAGCCAGTTGAATATTTATTTAGACATTAAAGGTACGCTTCGCTGACCGGATCGGTTGCTCAGCAACAGTTCGGCAAAAGCCAGTTGACGAACGTTTGAAAACGCCCCGTTCATCAGATCAGGTTTCCGTTGGAACACGAGACTGAGATCACATTGACCGAAGCGGAGAATCACTTCAAAGGCTTGTTCATCGCCCTCCTGCACCGAATCAACTTTTATCCATTCCTGTTGGATCATGTGACGAGTAAAGGCAAAAAGTTCTTTCTTCACTCGACACCCCTCACACACACACACACTTTGCTGGACCTCTGGTTCCCACTCTTCAGTCTAGAGCAGGGGTGTCAAACTCACACACTCACACACACACACACAAGCATATAGCTGTGTGTGTGTTGCTCTGCTGTCAGGCTGTTTTTAATAAAATTGTTTCAATTGTTTTTTTATCTTCAGGGTTTTTATTAAAGCCTTTTTAAAGGACAGCCCCCTTGTGCCAGTGCCCCTCGTGGCCCTCTTAGCAGGGCCCCGCTCCTAACCCTAACCCTTCGGCCCGCGGGCCTTGAGTTTGACACCCCTGGTCTAAATTAAATGGTATTCTCCTCAGTTTGTCTTTCATTTTAATATCATTTCTTGGGTCATATATGTGTTTGTGTACTTGTCTGCACTTGTTTTTTACTAAATGTTATACTCAATAAAATAAATGAGTAAATAAAGTACGAGACGAGAAAAACAAACAAACAATAAAACGTTAGATACATGAGGTACAGCACACTTTAACGTGGAGCTGGAAACTAAATTATTTGACTGTTCTGTGACGAAACAAATCAAAGCCGGTGTTAATATTGACATTTCTTACCAAATGAAAAACAAATCTGCATTTCACTGGGATGAAAATGTCTCGACGGGAATCTACGGCCTAAAGCCAGCGCTCAACCTCTCGAGGCCAATGCCCCGTTTCATCGTTCCATCGTCGTGTAAAGGCTTCAAGTCTCAGACTCCTTCAAACAAGTGGTCGTATCAGCACTATATTTAACATTCTTATTTCCTGCTTTGCATTACAAATGTTAAAGCGAGCCCTCACCACACCCTCAAGGTGATTGTTGGAGGAGGCAGAGCCTTTGAATGCAGCGCTCGGTCCCGGGTGCACCTGCCAATTGTGTCGACCGGATTGGGGGATATGGAACATTTCATATGCAAATACGGTAAAAGAAAACAAAAAAAAACACAAAGAGGCAACATGGGCCTGATACTGATGACTGATCTGTTGACAGCCTAACAAACACAGCTGTGGGTCTGCTTTGCCTGACAAATAAGTCAGAGCCCGGTCATGGTCGCTGCTAGCCCACAACACTGCAACAGACACGATGGGAGCAGACAAACAGTCCTCTTAACCACTGCTCCGTCGCTCTGCTGGGGCCGTGGTTCACAGAGTTCAGATATCAGAACCTTCGTTTGATGGGACAGTAGGCAGAATAAAGACTGACATAATTAACTTGCACAGGCACGTTGTGGTCGGTGCTGCAGCTGGACAGCAGTGTTTCACTGACCTCCGCTGGTTGAATGTCTGTTGCAACAAGCAGTGACGCTGTGATGTGTTCTCAGTGACATCACGGTGTTCTGACACAGGTACACTTCTACATCACTGCAGTAAGATGAGAATGTTAACCACAGTACATGAGCAGAGAAAACAAGATTTTAGCCAAAGTCGATCTTTAAAGGGATAGTTTGGATGATTTGAAGTGGGGTTGTGTGAGGTTCTCATCCACAGTCAGTGTGTTACCCACAGACTGTCTATAAGAAGTGGACGTAGTCTGTGAAGTCACCCATTGGTCGGTGTTAAGTTACTTTAGCAAGGTGCGCTAACATGTGCAGAAGTGAAACAGCATTCATTGGTATTCATTTTAGTGAAAGCGTTTTTTGGCATCACTGGCTAACTTTAGCTACAGAGGTAACTAGCATTATAACTAGCTTGATGTTTTTGGTGCTGCTAACTCAAATTAAAGAACACGGTAACTTGTATTTTTGACAGTCTGTTAGAAAGCTCCAGTCACGTGACAAAACAGTCCAAATGGTACTGCCTCTGCATAGACTCCAGCCTTAAGAGGGCAAGAGATTACAAACCAGGTAACGTTAGCCTAATGCAGGGGTCTCTAACTGGCGGACCGCGGTCCGGATCCGGACCCAGACGCAGTTGCATCCGGACCCAGGACCTAAAATCGATATTTCGGAATCACACATATATTAGGCAGCGAGTTTGTACTTTAACCGGTAGGGTTGCACGGTGTATCGATACTAAAAAGGTACCGCGCTACCTGTACGTTAAAAACTATACGATTTTGCATATTTTTAGTGTCGATACTTTATTAAAATAGCGTGATCAGAGCGCAGTCGCTGCTCCGCTCCCTGTCACGCTGCCTGCAGGCATGCAAGGGGGCGGGGCTACCCAGCGCGCTCACAACAACAGGCAGAGTGCGCACTCACAGCGAGTGATGCAGGGGAGACATGCAGGAGCTTTTACCGACTGTCCTCGGCTTCTTGGAAAACAAGATGGCAGAAGTGTCATCTGAAGTACTTTGGCTATATTGCAGACAGTGAAGGAAAGCCCAATGACCTACAGAGACCCGTCTGCAAAACGTGTTTCAAAGCCACAGACAAAGTGAGGCAACACGTCTAACACGCAAAGCACCTTTCAGACAGACCACGTGTTACAAAGTTAACCCGAACCTTTCAAAGAGTTCAAAGAACAACGGGTAAGCAAATGTGATTATAAACATCAACACCCCCAAACTCAATTAATCAATTTAAAGCTGCAGGACAATTCAGTGAAATTAATTTTTCTAAAATGAATTACTTCATTTTAAGATGCACATTCTTCAAAAGCTTTCTGTTATGTCAGTTGTTCTTTAATCCAGCCATTATTTTACTTGAAATGAGAAGAACATTTATTTATGTATTATTTATAATCCATCCAGTTAAATTTGAAAACTGAGAATAATAATTTGTTAAAATATAATTGATGTGTACTTTCTTTATTTGATTTGACAGTTGTTGACTACACAGAGACGTTACTACTACTAGGCTTCTTGAATATATATATATATATATATATATATATATATATATATATATATATATATATATATATATATATATATATATATATATATATATATATATATATATATATATATATATATATATATATATATATATATATATATATATATATATATATATGGCACTAAATAGCGCGGGTTAAATATTATTGTAATGTTTCGGACCTTTGCCCGAGGAGATTTTCTCAATCTGGACCTTTTGGAATTTTAGTTGAAGACCCCTGCTCTACATGTTACAGTGTGTGTGTGTGTGTGTGTGTGTACCTGCAGGAGATGTGCTGTCCTTCACAGGTAATATCATCCAGATGTAGTGAGGTCGATGAAGACATTAGGCCAGGGGTCTTCAACTAAAATTCTAGTTGAAGAACCGCGGTCCGCCAGTTAGAGACCCCTGTTCTAGAGAATAGTCGTGTTGTAATCAGGGATGCACAGATCCAACACTGATATCCGGTCAATGCCTCTGGATCGGGTGTTGGTTACGATGGGGCCGATCCATTAAATTCAGTTCTGTTTATGTCCCATCATAAGTGAGCTGTCAGTACATTCATATCAATGTTTTACAAAGTTATGAAAGAAATGTATAAGCCTGATGTTGCCTTACACACAAAGAGGGATCCCAGTCACTTCCACACAGTGAGGCACAACGGAATCAGAATCAGAACCGTTTATTGCCATTGTATGTTGAACATACAAGGAATTTGACATGACGGGAGGTGCGTAACATTTAACAACAATCAACAACAATCAACAATGCAAAGTAGAAACAAATTAAATTTACAGAAAATATAAGATAAAGTGAAGTCGAGTGCACAAACGAACAGATAACAGGACTATAAACCAGTGAGATGAAGTGTAGTGTGAAAGTGTCGAGTGTGATAGAAGGGATGTGCGGGGGAGTGACTGGTGGGAGTTTGTCCTGGGGATGACAGAGTCAGTGGGGGTCCCGGGCTCTGTTAATGAGCCCGACTGTGGACGGGAAGAAACTGTTCATGTGTCGTGAGGTCTTGGTCCTGATGGACCTCAGCCTCCTACCAGATGGAAGGGGCTCAAACAGTTCATGTCCAGGGTGGGAGGGGTCAGCTACAATCCTTCTTGCTCGCTTCAGGGTTCTTAAAGAGAACAAGTCCTGGAGGGACGGCAGATTGCAGCCAATCACCCTCTCAGCAGAGCGAATGATGCGTCCTGTCCTTGTCCTGTCCTTGGCAGTGGCTGCAGCGTACCAGACCGTGATGGAGGAGCAGAGGATGGACTCAATGATGGCTCTGTAGAAATGCACCAGCATCGTCTTTGGCAGGTTGAATTTCTTCAGCTGCCTCAGGAAGTACATCCTCTGCTGAGCCTTCTTAGTGATGGAGCTGATGTTCAGCTCCCACTTGAGGTCCTGGGATATGATGGCGCCCAGGAAGAGGAAGGACTCCACCACGTCGACGGGGGAGCCACACACAGTGAATGAAGTAATGAAGCACTGGTGATCGGCTGCTATACAACGCCCAACGATACGACTTCAGACTGAAGGAGCTGGATTGGTGAATCCCTCGTTGTAATGTAGGGACATGGTACATGTTGAACATACTGACCCTGACCTCCTGTATAAAGCTCTGTGGGCTGGCACCTGGTTCTCGCTCTATATTCTGCTTACTTATATTCATTCACAGATTTCACAAAAACTTGGCAATTTCTATAGCAAGTTGTGGACCCGGCCATCCGGTATGTTACGAGATACTTTCTTGACCCCTAACAACATTTTTCATGCACACGTAATCGGCATCGATAGTAGTAAATGAAAGAAAAACAGACAAACTAGTTTTAAAAAGGGTTAGGTTTACATCTGGGTAGTCTATAGCGAGGGCAGGAGCTCATACTGCAGGTGGAGAATGTGGGATGAATCAGACTTCACATATTATATTATCTGACAGTATTATATAGATTGTGTTACCTAATACATAAATAACTGACATGGACCTCGAGCAGAAAACGAGACTCGTGACAGTGCTGCAAAAACTCAGCATGACGGCTCCCTCAGCGTAACTGAGCGCTTTCTTTCTCTTTTCCACCACAATGGCCCGGCCGCCATCGGTGTGCGAGTGTGTGAATTAGAGGCAGAATGTCCAGTGCTTCGGATCAACACTGTTTGAATGCAGTCCATTTGAAGGTGACGGGAACACACACAAAGCACAACGGTTTAAAGCCCACAACTCATCGCTGGGACCCCGAGCAGTTAAAGCCGGCCATGACGGTCATCACA
Source organism: Lycodopsis pacificus (assembly GCA_028022725.1). Taxonomy (NCBI): domain Eukaryota; kingdom Metazoa; phylum Chordata; class Actinopteri; order Perciformes; family Zoarcidae; genus Lycodopsis; species Lycodopsis pacificus. The sequence goes on from CM051692.1 coordinate 1,261,559, forward strand.
TCTGCACATGTTGGGAAATGAAAGGCAAATTGTGTTTTGTTTCTGTAGCCCTGCAGTTTGACAGGAAGCAAACAAACACCTGAGGATGGCTCTGGCCTTAACTCAACCTCAGTCTTCACATGTCTGATTTCCCAAGTTGACTTTTCCCCCATTTTGCGCGATGCTTTCCCCGTATTTTCTGCCCCGCGGTGCCCACGCCGGCTCTCTGGTTGTCATTTGACCTGACATGTTGAGTGTACAATGATTCATTTGGCTTCGTGTCCCCTGAACATATCACAAAGATTACAAACACTTGACAGGGGTCACTGTGGGGATATTTGTGTTACATTTGAGGCCTCGCTGAATTGAAAGAAAAAGCCATGTAAGCACAGAGTCGGGTTCGCAAGATCAAAAAACAGTTCACTTTGTGGGAAAAAAATTGATCCCAAAGAAATAAAAATAGATTAATTGTTGACTTTTTTAGGATTATTTTTTCTAATCGTGTCTAATGTTTTTCTAAACATTTAGAGAGCATCTTGCTTCCATGGTCTGGTGCTCGCTGCCAGTAGAATACACCAGAGACATGTTCATTCTCGACGTTTGTTACCAAGAATGTTGTTCATATCAACATACATACACATGTGTATGTCAGCGTTATGGCGCTTTAACCGCTCGTGGCGTTAGGTTAAGGTTTGGGCAACAAAACTACTTGGACAAGTTTAGTAAAAGATCCTGTTTTTGGCTAAAATAAGTACATTACTTTTGGTTTTACACAGGACACGAATGCCGGTCTCCTGGGTGAAAGTCACGTGTTGTACAACCAAGAGAAACATCTAATGAACCGTGCTGAGAGATTAGATATCAAACAGGTCACGTGATGAGCCTATGGAAGCGTAATGAATTAACGAGATACCTCATATTCCCAAAGGAAGCTCTTCTTTACTTCACTTCATGGACGCAAACGTGCCCGTTTAGTTTAATCCAGCACCGAGATCCCCGAGACAACGCGAGTCAAACTGTGGCGCAATTGGCCGTTTGTCTCTTGAGACGCCACGAAGCGGCTGAACGCACTTCACATGCGTAGTCTTGTACTGGTGAAGCATGCCGTACGGGTTCTACTGGTGCTGGAAAACCCCCACAACTGAACAACTGCAAAGTCCCGAGTCGACAAACTAATAATACCATATTACTTAAATACCGTAGTCTTCCAAAGACTCAAACCAAGAAAAGAAACCGGACCGAACTAACAAGGTGGGCCGCGTCTGCTTCCATGAGATGGCGCTCTCCAAAGCTTCTCTTGGGATTATGAGTGTTGGGATCAATAGGGGCTTGTGTTTGAGTTATCAGCTTTTAAGAAACTGAATTCTTGACATCAATAGAATTATTAATGTGAACAACAATTATTAATGATTATTAATAATAACGGGGCACCACCCTGCGAACAGGGACCGATAACCAAACGATAAAACTAAGTCTCATAATTAGTAGTCACTCATCAGTGACAGTGAAGGTTTGAATCCGAGCGCAGGCTACTACATACAGATCATCACATACATATGCACCATTAATCACAGACGACTGCTCTTTAAAGTATAATAGAGTTTATTAAATTAGAATAATAAAAGATCAGATCAATTAATATCGCAATCAACAAACGCCATCATACAATTTTATGTACCTAATATCTAAAGAAATGAAATAAAAGAGGAGGAGGGTGTGTATATAAGTATGTGTGTATGTGTATGTGTGTGTGTGTGTCTGTGTATAAAAGGAAGGGGGGTGAGGGCCCTTAACACTCACAGTCAAAGACTACAAAGATGGCCGCTGGCCACCAAGCAGAAGGGGGGTGAGACTGTGGGTTAAAAGGGGAAGGGCTTAAGGTATTACCGCTGAACACCACCAGATGGCGTAGTCGAGGGACTTAGACAAACTGGGGGGGGGGGGGGGGTGAACCTTAAGGTGCTACCGTGACCCACCACTAGATGGCCTAGTCGAGTGACTTGGGCAAACTGGCGGAGGAGAAGGGGGGGGTCGCTGTGTGTGTGCGTTTACGAGAGAGAGAGAGAGAGAGAGCGAGAGTGGGGGTCACCTCCTGCTGTGTTGGCAGGAGGGTGAGCCAAGAAAAGGTGGAGAGAAATCGTAAGTCAACATAAATCAAACTTCTGCTGCGATATCCTGAGGAGCATAAGTACGTTATTCTCTCATGCATAAGCATACCGTTGTCGTCTTGAACTGTCGGCAGCTTACGCAGTGATGAACACGGCACTCAGCTCACTCACAGAGCCGAGTTAATGAAGAGAGAAATATCCCACAAAGTTGAATACAAATGAATGAAAATAATCCCAAAGAAAACAGATCTTCCTAACCGCGGTGAGCTGAGAGTGTTGCTCCTTATCACATTCCTCAAGTAATAATAAACAAACTCTGCATACACGCTCGCAGTGACTGATCTAAGGCAGACAGTTACGGTGAAGGGTTAAATGCAGCGGAGCGGTGGGCCGCCCTGATTACGCAATACCTCGGTATTACGCAATGGTAACGAACCACACAAAAACACGGGAATATCAACATATACATGAATTAACTTGAATGAACTTTAAGTTAATTTAAGCTAAGCTAGCCCAGATGCACAAATGACCTTACTTTGGAGACGCTTCTTTGTGGCGGGGAGAGTGGCCGCTGAGAATCGTGCTTTCTTTGTCCTGAAGGAAAAAGTGGGGCTGCTTGTAGATCAGCGCGGCTGTTTAAGCGGCGGCTGTTTCGGTCCGTTGACGCGGCTCGTTCTGGAGCGGGCGCTGGACGTGATCAATCCTCGCTGCAGAGAGGATGATCTTACTTCAGCTTAAGACGGCGTGGTCTTGAAGGGAAGTCATCGGGGAAGAAGGGAGGTTTCAGCTTCTTTCTGCCGGAATGTGCACGCAAAAGAAAAACAACAACACGGGGAGGAATCGTGGAAGAGATTCATCCCGGTGGAGTGAGAGGGCCTTGACTCAAAAAGAAAACACGGCTATCTTCGGCCAGCGATGATAGCTCTGTGACCTGACAGGGTTTGGTGAGGGTTCGAGGCTTTTTTCAGGCCGCGGCTTCCTCGTGGCTTCCGTCGCCAGCGCGATGCTGGAGTTAGGAGGCTGGTGTCTTCTATAGCCAGGACGGGGAGTCCGAGCGAAGATGGCGATTTCGTTGTGCACTGGGTTATAACCAGTCTGCCCGCTCAGCGGGAGACTGGCTGTCGGCGAATGGCGTGTCCGCCTCAGCTGTGAAAGGAGGGGGTTAGGCCGAAGGGGGCAGGGATCAGAGTTCAGGTCAGATGTTTCACTGACTCCATGCCAGAGTTTGCTCTGGCTCCATGTCGGGTTTTGGAAAGGAGGACTGAGCATGTGAGGAGCTTAGCCAGCCAGTAGGTGGCCGCCAGACCCCAACAGGAGTCTCTCATTGATTTAGAAAAACAGAAGCAGACCCTTTGTTTGTTTTTCATGAAAACTTTTGTGAGATAAGGATCTTATTAATTCAGAGAAACAGGGCACTTGTTTCATGCATTACAGTTCCCTATGAGCCAGTTCCATTCGATGGAAAAACATCCTGAGATGTGGTTGAAAGCTCCAGAAGCTAGAAACAGGGGCGGAGCCAGATATTGTAAACATTTGAAGCCTATTTGTTGTTGTACTACGCTGGAGCAGAGATCACAGAATCAATGTTTGGCCAAATAATATCGGCCGATTGCAAATTAGAGATCCCCGACAACGTTGTGAATGGAAGAACATTACTCACTTACCTCAGATGTTCTGATCAAATCTAGACCGTCTAACAAGCAGAGGGGTTTCACTGCTGTGGGGAAAAGGTGAGTTGCGGGTTTCATTCACATCTCCATGTGTTTCACAGGTGTGGGTCAGCGTGGTGGTCTGGGTCACTAGTTGAGGTTGTACTGCTCCCCTGTGGAGGCTGAGGGTAGCTCTCCCTTTCATATGTGTGCTTTCACTGAAGCTCAGACGGAGATTCAAACCCTCCGATGTGGGCTGAATCCACGTGGCTGATTGGCTAGTTATACATGTAATTAATCATGTGACCACATAAAAGCTGTTCTACCAAAACTTCACTGGAAGTAGGAACAGCGCTTCATCAACGGTGATTATTTGTCACTTTTAGTGAAAAACTTTTCAACTCCTGTGAATAAAAAAAGAAACCTTTTAATAATCATTTTAAAGAACCACACATGGTACCACAATTCAAAATGATGCAAGTTTACAGATACAGGAAAACAAAAGAGCATGTTGTATTAAACCGTCCTGTAGTGAACCTGGTGCATCTGAAGCAACCGGTCCGTGAACGTGTGTCAGAGGACAAACGTCCACGTGATCTGGATTATCTTTCAAATCCCATGAAGTATGAAGAGTACAAAACAATTCAAATCACCAGCATCTGTCGTCATTTCACTGAACCGGGACCTGAATGCCTTTTCTTTAACTTATGCTTTACTTACGAAGACTTTATTCACCAAAAATGATTTAAAAGAATCAAACAGATTTCCTCACCAGTGCTACATCTACATGCAGATAGTTTGGGTTGTCTTTGTCTCTTTCCGTCCCTCCAGTTCAGTCTCCAGTCTGACATATTAGCACATTATCACAGACTACATTACATTATTTCACTAAAGAGACAGATATCTCAAAAGCCTGTTCACATAAACCAAGACCATCTGGGTATCACGAGAGCTAAGCCCGTTGTTCCTTCATCAACTGGCCGTTGTCAGTTCAGTTGTATTTACAGCCCGATATCACGAGTGTGCCCCATCGCTGCCTTAAAGGAATACTTCATTTTCACAACTTTATCAAAACATCCATTTACAAACTCACGCAACTCGTGCAGCTCATCCATTCGTCCAGCTCACTACTTCCCAAACAGATGCATCTCCGCTCACACAGCTCTTTAAAACATCTGCGCATAAAGTTTGCACACGGATGTTTTGATATAGTTTTGCCGTTGACGCTGCCCCGTTGACTTCAATCTATCTGGATCTTTGATCCTCCGTTCACCGTGGAGCATTCAAGGTGACACGGGGTGAGCAACCGATGTAAAAATGATCATTGTGCGGGTGCATTCCTTTAACATGGACACTTGAAACTGCCGATCCCATTAGCATAATGTTTGAATTAAACAGATACACTGACCTAAAGAATGGATACGTCAGCCTGACTTTCACATCACCATCTGTTCTTCACTTAGACACTGATGGCGCGTCAGTATTTTTAGACTAGTGGAGTTTAGGTCCCTGAGATTGAGCGCCCGACGGCCGCACAGCCAGCGATCCGGATAACGTTGGTGACGCAGTAGCTGCCGTTTGTCCTTCTTCATCTCACTGCTTGCTGTCAAACTGTGAGAAAGCGGGCTTACGCGTAGGAGTTTACACTGAGCGAATGTTCCCATCACGTCCATCCATCCCGAACCAACACATCGCATCAAAAACGTACAACATCCAGAGTTGAGAGGAATTACAGAGCGGACTTTTAACAGACGTTAGCCAACAATCAGACCTTTGGCAGGATGAACTTTTCGGATGTTTTACACCAACTTAGAGGCAAACAGACTCTTTCATTTCACATTATGTTAGAACCCATGAACCGTCTCACGCTAGGCAAAGCTGATGCACACATTTGTAGGAATAATTTATGAAATAAAAATAATAAAAAAACATTAAAAAGGGTATAGTTTGACATTTTGGGAACTGCGCTTGTTGACTGAACTACATTTACAACTTGATTTAAGCTAACACTGGTTCAGTTATTATTGCTCTGACTAAAGGAACATTTAGGTTGGTGTGACGTGAAAGCTGCCCCGTGACAAACCTCGTTTAAGTGATGAGTGACTGCTGTTAGAACCAATGGAAACCTTTGAATTACTGACCTGCCCTCCATGTCCACAGTCAACAGTATGTCTATCAGTCCACAAGTCTTTTTCACCGTTCTTTCCCTTGCGTGGCTGTGAAACGAGGTCTTGCTGAGAGCAGTGAGTCCGAGCTCTCCCTCCATCCGTCCCGACTCCGCTCCGTGCTGAAGAGGCACAGCGTTCAGGCCAATCAGGCAAGCGTAGGCTGAAGTCACATTTACATGTATGTGCAAGTAAACAAATTGGTATAAATGAGTTCAATGTCCGAAATATTTCCAACACTGGAGCAACTGGAAAAAGTATTAGACATTTATCTTTCTGCCAGGGAGGAAGGGCTATTAAAATACTTCTACACCTATATATGGATGAACAAGAGACGAGCTCTTCAGGTCATAGTTATAGGGCACAATCAAATACACATTTATTCCCCGTAAAGTGAAAAGGATTGACCAAACCAGGGGTAAAATACCAAGGAACATTTAGCTAAGCCACGGCTAAAATACCATGGGACTAAACCAAGGCTAAAATACCATGGGACTAAACCAAGGCTAAAATACCATGGGACTAAACCAAGGCTAAAGTACCATGGGACTAAACCAAGCCTAAAATACCATGGGACTAAACCAAGGCTAAAATACCATGGGACTAAACCAAGGCTAAAATACCATGGGACGAAACCAAGGATAAAATACCATCGGACTAAACCTAGGCTAAAATACCATCGGACTAAACCAAGGCTAAAATACCATCGGACTAAACCAGGGCTAAAATACCATCGGACTAAACCAAGGCTAAAATACCATCGGACTAAACCAAGGCTAAAATACCATCGGACGAAACCAAGGCTAAAATACCATCGGACGAAACCAAGGCTAAAATACCATCGGACGAAACCAAGGCTAAAATACCATCGGACTAAACCTAGGCTAAAATACCATCGGACTAAACCAAGGCTAAAATACCATCAGACTAAACCAGGGATAAAATACCATCGGACTAAACCAAGGATAAAATACCATCGGACTAAACCAAGGCGCTACCAAAGTAGTGTACGTACGACAGCACACAAGAATGTATTCCAAATGTTGACGTTAAGAGAACATACCTGGATACAGTTTTTAACATCGTGAAAATGTTCAGGCCATCAAAGTGCTCATGTATACCAATTTGAGTGCTTCTACGTATAAAAAAATAAACATGGCATGTACATGTAGTCTGCACTAAAAAGGCCACAGAAAACAGGCCCGGAGAGGTCCCGTGAGACGCGGCTCAGTCTAGTGAAATAATATCCGATATGCCGCTGTCCATCCCTCCTCCGGCGCCCCCTCCCCCCGTGATGACCCGGGTCTGGTGGATGGAGCCGGCGGCGTGGGCGCTGGTGTCGTAGTGGCTGCTGGAGGAGGAGACCAGGGCCGAGCTGGTGCTGGCCGCAGCCGCACTTTGCATGCTGCTCGTCAGGTTGTCCAGGAACATCTGTGGCCGGTAATGCTAAGCGGGGAAAAACAAGTTACAGTCAGAACCCTTTCGTACGCGTGAACTGTTGTACAAGGTTTATATATTTATAATATTACAACGTTAGCTTAGCCTAGCACCGACCGAGTTTCATACACTAAGTTTCATTAGTGTTCATACACCTGCATGAACAATAAACAAACGGCTTCCAGGGCGATAAGCCACGCCCCCTCTCCGGTGCGTTACGCAAATGACTACAACTGGTCCCTGGCGAGTGAACGCGGCGCGAATGTCGTGATTAACGCCGCGTTTGGTGTGAACACTCAGACATCAGGATAGTCTGATGTGGAATTTCAAATGAATCTAGGTTACCTGCAGGTAGCTACGAACAATATTCTATAAACCATGGCCAAGACAACAAACATTATTGCTGCTTTGTGCATGTTGTGAACGTCCCCAGAAGCCAGGGTTCATAACATCATCCGAAGGCGCATTCAACGAGCTGTTTCCACTGAATCTAGAAGGTCACGCATCGGCCAAATTAATCTGCTTTACAGCGTATGAACCCCAAATGAACAGATTTTGCTGTGATTTAATTGCAATAAACAGATAAAAAGGACACCAATGCACCAACACCATGATGTGATTTGTTTAAGTCTGAATTCATGCTTTGTTGGGTCTGTCTGCAAGACGTCAAGCCAACAACTTATAAAATGCTTGTTTTCTGAGCGGAGTCTGGATCGATCAGAGCTTTGCTAACATTGTAGCTGATCCATCAACGCTCAGAATAACGTGAACTAGGCGTGAATACAGCAGCAGGGGAATTCATGACGGGACCACTGTTTCCTACCATCTTAGTTTCACATATAAGTTCTGACTCCATTTATTTTCCAATTATGTTACATTTAATTTGCATATTCTTTTGTACATGAGCTTTTCAGATTTGGGATTTTATTTGTTTGATTTCCGGATAGATTTTCAACATACATATAACAATACATACATACAGGCAGGGCCATAAGTATTTGGACTGTGACACAATTTTTCTAATTTTGTTTATTTACACAACTCCAATGGATTTGAAACGAATCAGTCAATATGTGGTTGAAGTGAAGACTTTCAGCTTTAATTCAATGGATAAAACAAAAAAATCACAATGACCGTTTAGGAATCACAGCCATTTCTACACAGTCATCCCTATTTTCAGAGGCTCAAATGTAATTGGACAAACTAACATAATTGTGAATATAATCATTATTTTTAATACTTGGAGGAAAGTCTGGCTCCATAGACATCACCATTAACGGTGAATTTCCTCCCTGGAGATGCTTTGCCAGACCTTTTACTGCAGCCTCCTTCAGCTGCTCCTTGTTTGTGGGTCTTTCTGCCTTCAGTTTTATCTTCAGTAAGTGAAAGCCTGCTCACTTGGGTTGAGATCACGTGACTGACTTGGCCATTGAAGAATATTCCATTCATTTGCCATAAGAAGCTCTTGGGTTGTGTTCACAGTATGTTTTAGGTCATTATCCATCTGCACTATGAGGCTCCATCCAATCAGTTTTGTAGCATTAGGCTGAATCTGAGCAGATAGTTTAGCCTTAAACACCTCAGTACTAATCTTGCTGCTTCTATCAGCTGTGACATCACCAATGAACACCAGTGACCCAGTTCCATTGGCAGCCATACATGCCCATCCAAAGCACTGCCTCCACCATGTTAGACAGATGATGTAGTATGCTTTGGATCATGAGCCGTTCCTTTCCTTCTCCACACTTTTCTCTTCCCATCATTCTGGTACAAGTTCATCATGGTTTCACCTGTCCAAAGAATCTTTTTCCCAAACTGGTCAGGCTTTTTCAGATGTTTTCTGGCAAAGTCTCATCAGACCTTCCTGTTCTTCAGTGTTACCAGTGGTTTGCACCTTGTTGTAAACCTTCTGTATTTAGATTCCAGAGTGTTCTTGACTTCAGTAGATGTTATGACGGGGTTTTTCTTCACCACGGTGCACCAATTTTTTTAACCTAATAATGTTCTCCTTCACTTGCATTGACACCTTTTTGGTCCGCATGCTGAGAGTTCCATGGACCAACTACCAATATAACATTTTGAATCCTATTGTCTGCATCATTTGTCTTGAAATAGTGACAGAACAAACCACATCTGGCCATGAAACCGTTTGTCAGACAATTGTCCAATTACTTTTGAGCCTCTGAAAATGTGGGTGGCTGTGTAAAAGTGGCTGTAATTCCTAAACGGCCATTGTGATTTTTTTGTTTTATCCATTGACTTAAAGCTGAAAGTCTTCACTTAAACCACATGTTGACTGATTAGTTTCAAATCCATTGGAGTTGTGTAAATAAGCAAAATTAGAAAAATTGTGTCATAGACCAAATACTTATGGCCCTGACTGTATAACAATACATATAACAATACATACAACAATACATTAGGGCTGCAACAACGAATCGATAAAATCGATAATAATTGATTATTAAAATAGTTTTCATTATAGATTATCAAATTTCATTGTCGATTTGTTGTGTCGCGCGATTATTACGCCACTCAATAAGTTGCGGAGATGTTTGAGAAAAAAAAAAGGGAAAAACAGAGCGGAGCAGAGCGCAGAGAGCTTCTAATGACGACCAACACACGTCTGGTTTAGAACGGAACACTTTACTTCCTGAAAACTGCAGTTTAACAACTGTTACAGTGAACAGACATATACACCGACATATACGTTAGCTTTTCACTTATCGTTATCATTGTTGTCGTGAATAAGCACGTATCATGCTACTTCCTGTCTCTTCACAGTAAAATCACTTCCGTTTTTCATACTTTCACAATAAAAGTAAACATGCGATCAAACTATTTACAACAGAGGAAAGAGCATCGGACCCGTAACGTTGTTCTGAAACATGGCGGAGGCAGAGAAATCACTACGACCTAAGTCGTCCAAGGTGTGGGAGCATTTCACACTTAATACATTTAAAAAGTGTGTTCATTGCAAGATATGCAAAAGCGACATGATATGGCACGGCAGCACCACGGTGATGATTCAGTTTGTAAGTGTAGTGCAGAGAACAAGTTCTCACGTTCAAACAAATCCTGTTAATTTTTCTGATTTGTATTTTTCTTTATAAATTATTTATTGTTCTGACAGCTCAGGTCCCTTTAAACTAAAATATACATATTTTTGTGCATGTGTATGTTTTTTGTGTTGGTCCATTTTTTATTATTACTTTAACAGCTCAGGGATGTTCAAGGAGCAACCCGTTTGTGCACTTTCTGAAGATCAGTTCTGTTTTTGAATAAAGGGTTGGAAATTAATGCTTTTTTGTTTTTTTTTATCCAATTAATCGAAAAAATAATCACCCGATTAATCGATTATTAAAATAATCGTTAGTTGCAGCCCTACAATACATATAACAATGAGGACTGAGCCGTAGAAAAACAGCTCCATAGCGCAAGAACTCTACCTCAAAGGTTTTTTATTTCTTCTTTTTTGTGTGTATAAAATAAACATTCCTTTCATTCTTTTAAATGTTGATTCAATTTTGAATAAATATTTTTTGGGGCAGTGCCTCTATAAGCAAATCCCTTAATCGTTGCCGTCCCGCACTAAGAAACAAATTCATCAAACACGGTGAGCCTGCAGTGTCTGAGCAGCAGTCGGAGGCTCTTCCCTGCTGCGAGTCCTGGTTTAACCACAAGAGACATCGTGCACAGTGCAGCGATCAAACATACCTGAGGATCCGCTTGAATTAAGGAAAACAAATCCAGACCTGGAGGTAAAAAGCAGAAAACAGATCATTAAACGGTGCCGCGTAGTTCCAGCGCTTACAGTCCCCTCTCACGCTGACTCACTCTGCATGTCGGTCGGGATGCTGGCCAGGGTGGACGGGTGGAAGGGGACCGCATAGTCGGCGAGCGTGGAGGTCAGATACGACGGGTCCAGGGCCTGGACGTTGGGCACGCGCCCCGTGGGCTGGTAGGTCAGCACTCTGACAGAAGAAGAGTCTCATCATTCCAGGAAGCAGCAAACGTTTAACACTGAGGGGGCCAACACACAATAGGAGTGTGCGGCTGCTAAACCTGTGCAAACAAGACAAGGAACTCGCATAGAGTGGAATGCATCCCGAACTGTATTTGCACCTATTTCAATTCGGCGATATGCATACAATTGGTGCAAAATTGGCCGATTTCTTTGACAATTCACAAAGATCAGCGCTAATGGCCACACGCAGTTAGTGACATTATTAACGTCTTCAGAGAGTTCTAACTGTTGCGCATTTATAATTGGTGTCTGCTCAAATTCATTTATTTTGGGATGCAATCAGCTGTGTCATGAAAAAAATAAATGTATAAAGCTCCCCTGCATGTCATTGTTGTGCCTAAATGTGAACAGCTTCTCTCTTGATGGGGAGACGCACTCATCGTCTGTGCTGCGGTGGGACGGCTGCAGATATTTAGTAAACTCAGAAACCCGACTCTCACAGACTGTGTAGAGGAAGTGGACGTAGTCATCGGTTTGTGGACTGATGTTTTGAAGCCTCGACTTTGGTGATCCGTCATCGCCATATTGTTTGTTTTTCAACCAATGAACAGAGGTTACCATATCTGGAATAGGGATCAGTGACGTAGAGACGCCGTACACTGTCAATCACCGTGTAGCCCCGCCCTAAAGCATCCCCTGCTTTATGGTCTGTGTGACTCTAAATGGACCATAATGTACTAAATGAACATCATGCTGTATTGAAGAAGACTTGAAACTAGAGATTGAGACCATAAACTCATGTTTACAATGTTTACTGAGGTAATAAATCAAGAGAGAAGTAGAGTAATTTTCTCATAGACTTCTATACAACCAGAGGAGTCGCTCCCTGGTGGACACTAGAGAGAATGCAGGTTGAAGACATTTCGGCATGGCTTTACTCTGCAGAACCGGAGGTTGCCGCTAGGGTTGTCACGATACCAAAATGATGACTTGGATACGATACCTGCCATAAGTATCACGATACCGATACTTACGATACGACACCAGAATTCGATACAAATGCGATACTGGTATATTTATCTATACTAGTAATAAATAAAACATCTGTACGGTTCCCTTTTTTACCAGCTTGTTCCTGCCCAGCTTTTTGAACACTTAACAAATGGCATTAATATTAGTATTAGCCTACAGCAAGATATTAATGAAAATTACAAGGTGCCATCATAGCATTGATTATACACGGCTATGTAGGCCTATTGTCCGTATCTGACCAGATGACTACATAGTTCCTTCCATAACTATGAGCAATTGTAGAGTTACATAATTTTACAGATGTGTGATTGAGGTGAAAAAAACTAAAGCTATGTGGGATGGGTACATTAAAGATGGACACATAATTAAAGGGCAATTTCTCCCTTTTATTGAAAAACATGCCATCAAATACTATACACCAATACACTGGCCAACAATGAGACAGCCAGTCTGTGCTGTCTGGCTGAATTGTGAATATTCACACTTGTTGCAACTTGCAACTATTTCACTTGTTTATGCACTTATTACAACTATTTACACACTTGTCAAACTATGTACACACTAACAGCAACACTTATACAGTAAATGAACTGAAATGTATTTTGTGATGGACTAGTTAGCGAGTGAATATGTTCTTGGAAAAAAAATAAAAATAAAAAATAAATAAATAAAAAAAAAAAAAAAAAAAAAAGAAGTTGGACTTGCTGACAATAGTTATGCACATGGAAAATGTAACCTTTCTGACGATAATGTGCATTGTTTGTCTCATTTTCTGGACAGTTATTTTGCCAGTTGAAGGTTCTTTGCCTGTCAATGTGCTCTTCACTCAGCCTGGAACGCCGAGGACTGCAGATAATGCCTGATGTGCTAAACACTCTTCTGATGCACAGCTTGTGGCAGGAATGGACAAGTACCATCTGGCAAAACAAGCAAGATTTGGCAGAGTGGCTGAGTGGATCTTCCACCAGGTCAAAGGATCTTCCGTGGCACTTATTTCTTTCATGAGTTTGTACTGCAGGAATTCACTTTTCAGTTGGTCAGCTGGTTGCAAGGGGTCACTAGCCTGGCCCTCTTCTGACCCCTTATTTTCAGATGTGATGGTTGACAGCAGACCTTTTAGATCAGTTTTCCTTTTGTTTGTCCCTCCTTGACCTTCCTCTTGCTGCTGGTGCTGCTCTCCTGTTCGGACCTGCTTCATTGGCTGTACTGAGGCTTCATGACGTTTTAGCAAAAGATGTTCCTTCACTTCTTCCTCCATTGCAACAAAAGTGTCCTTGAACCTTGGATCCAGGTATGTTGCTGTATTAAGGACAATGTTCAGCTTTGTGTCTTCATATCTTGAGGCAAAGTCTGATTTTATTTGGTCTTTCATGTCACCTGCAATGACACGTTCTGCATCCCTCTTCTCCAGACAGGAAAATAACTTCCATTTCAGAGGCAGCACAGAGGACAGTGTGGGTAACTTTTCTCCACTTAGCGCATCAGTCAGGTCACTTATCGGGTCAAGTATCTCTCGAACAGTCTCGAAATTTGCCGCATCAGAATCATTTGGCATCAGATGCCACTTCTTTCTGTTTTCTGCCAAACCAGCACAGACAGCTTGTTGCTGTTGACAGAATCGGTCCACCGGGTGGGCTCATCATGAACGAGCTTCTGCACAGGAACATTGAAGATCTCCTGTTTGTCTTTCAGGCTCCTTTGCATTTTATTTGACCTGGAAAATGCAGACAAGGTTGTCCGAAGCCTGGACAAGCTTGTTTTAATGTTGTCCAGGCCTAAAGCCTTGCCCACTGCCAAATGTAGATTATGCCCAAAACAGGTTATCCAAGTGTAACTTTCAAATGCCTTCTTGTTGTTGGAGGCATTGTCAGTAGTTATACCAGCCATTTTTGACATGTCCATTCCCCATTTTTCACACACCATCTCCTCCAGCGCTTCATGGATAGAATCTGCAGTGTGGTCTGAATACAAAGGAGTACATCCTAAACACCAGGACTGCATTTCCCAGCTTTCTGTTACGTACTAGATTGTGAGTGCCATGTAGGCATCAACTGCCCTGCTTGTCCAGAGGTCAGTGGTGAGAGCAAAACAAGGCTGGCATTGAAGTTGAGCCTGAATAACCTGATTGGTCTCATTGTAGATCTGTGGAATTTCATTGTTCATGAAATAATTTCTCCCTGGCATATCATATTTTCTGTCCAACGCATGCACAAGATTCCTAAATCCAGTTTTTTCGACTGTATATTGGCAGCTGATCAGTACAGATGAACTCAGCCACTGCTCTGTTTCATCTCTTTCCATCTTTTGAGCGTCTCTCATATTTCCGCTGGCTTTCAAACACAGCTGGGGAGAACTCTGTCTGTGTTGTTGCTGGCATCTGTCTGACTGTCTGTGGGAGTGGGTGGATAAACAATGCTTCATTTACTGCAGAGTGAGTTTGATGTTTTCACTTCATATTTTATCTTAATTCATGGAATAATTATTTTTCCGAAACTAAAAATAACATTAATTAGCTGAAGATCCACCCTCAGCCTCCACCAGCATGGAGCCATTTAGCATGAATTGTTTCATTTAGTGCACGTGCATTGTGACCTCATGATCACATGGGCTTGTTGTCAGACTAGGCTAAGGCTACTCGTGTTAGCCGTCTATGGATGAGCTTGGGGGTGCTCATGTTTATAATCACATTTGCTTACCCGTCGTTCTTTGAACTCTTTAAAAGGTTCGGGGTGTCTGTCTGAAAGGTGCTTTGCTGTGTTAGACGTGTTGCCTCGAAACACGTTTCGCAGACGGGTCTCTGTAGGTCAGTGGGCTTTCCTTCACTGTCTGCAATATAGCCAAAGTACTTCCAGATGATACTTCTGGCATCTTGTTTTCCAACAAGCCGAGGACGGTCGGTAAAAGCTCCTGCATGTCTCCCCTGTGATCATGCTGTGAGTGCGCTGCCTGTTGCTGTGAGCGCAATGGGTAGCCCCGCCCCCTTGCAGCCCCACCCCCTTGCATGCCTGCAGGCAGCATGACAGGGAGCGGAGCAGCGACTGCGCTCTGATCGCGCTATTTTAATAAAGTATCGATACTAAAAATATGCAAAATCGTATCGTTTTTAACGTACAGGTACTGCGGTACCTTTTTAGTATCGGTACACCGTGCAACATTAGTTGCCACCTGCTCTCACCCTCACAAATAACTTATTAATGTCCTCAGGTGCATTTCTACTTGAATCGCCAAATGGACCCTGAGACGAGAAAAGACAGCGATTCGTTCATGGTGCTATCAGCGGCCGCAATCCATTCTTTGTGAATTAGCCCCTGAATGTCTCATGTGCAGTGTTCTCACATATTTCACTGGATGGTAACGGTAATGGAAAACACTAGGGGTGTAATGATATGCGTATTCTTATTGAACTGTTGGGTACGAGGCTCACGGTTCGGTACGCATGACGAACCGAATACGTTTGAATAAAAACCTTTAAAAACCTTTATTTAACCAGGTAGTCCCATTGAGATTAAACATCTCTTTTGCAAGATGTAAGTAACAATACAAGATGTAAGTGACAATACAAGATGTAAGCAAGATGTAAGTAACAATACAAGATGTAAGCAAGATGTAAGTAACAATACTACATAACATTAAGGAGCAGTTTTTGTTTTTTATGCTTATGTGTTGCTG